>BJBW01006279.1:0-28632 GCA_004320125.1 Scolopax mira
GAAGCTCTACAGAGAGACTTAGATAGATTGGATCATTGGACCAACATTAATGGTATGAGCTTCCACAAAGCCAAGTGCAAGGTCCTGCACTTGGGCCACAATAACCCCATGCACCACTACAGGCTTGGGGAAGTGTGGCTGGAAAGCTGCCTGGCAGAAAAAGACCTGGGGGTTCTAATTGACAAGCGGCTGAATATGAGCCAGCAGTGTGCCCAGGTGGCCAAGAAAGCCAACAGCATCCTGGCCTGTATTAGAAATAGTGTGACCAGCAGAAGTAGGGAGGTGGTTGTCCCCCTGTACTCTGCAGTGGTGAGGCCACAGCTCGAGTATTGTGTCCAGTTCTGGGCACCTCAATACAAGAGAGACATCGAGGCGCTGGAGTGAGTCCTGAGGAGGGCAATGAAGCTGGTGAAGGGCCTGGAGAACAAATTGCATGAAGAGCGATTAAGGGAGCTGGGGCTGTTTAGTTTGAGGAAGAAGAGACTGAGGGGTGACCTCATCACTCTCTACAACTACTTGAAAGGACATTGTAGAGAAGTTGATCTCTTCTCGCAGATAATTAATGACAGAATGAGAGGGAATCGCTTCAAGCTCTAACAGGGTAGGTTTAGACTGAACATTAGGAAAGAATTTTTCACAGAAAGAGTGGTTGGGCATTGGAATAGGCTGTCCAGGAAGGTGGTTAAATCACCATCCCTGGACATGTTTAAGAGTAATTTAGATGTGGTGTTGGGGGATATGGTGTAATGGAGAACTTTCATATGGTAGGGTAGATGGCTGGACTCGATGATACCAAGGGTCTTTTCCAATCAAAATGATTCTATGATTCTTTGGGAGGATTCAGGGAAGTATGTGCTGAACAGTACTATCACAGCAAATCTGAGCAATGTTGACCCACTCACCAAAGGAATGCTTGCAAGAAGAACTCAGAATGCTTCCAGATACTTGAGGTCACCTGAGGTAACAGTTGGTGCAGTGAGTCACACAAGATAAATAGGTCATCAGTCTTAGAAGTAAGACACACCGATATAACATTGCAGTTAGCCAAGTATGTAATCACAGAACTTAAGGACTGGAATCACTTTTATAGGAAGTAAACCTCTCCTGACTGAGGATTCAAGAATAATTCCAGTTACTCTACAATTGGTAGAGTGTTCAGCTTATGCACAACAGCTAACTCCACAGATGGGTATCATCTAAGACTCTTTTAGTAACTCCTGAAGAAATGTCCTGAAGACAACTTGGAGTAAGAAGTAGTCCTGTCTGGTTTCAGTGGGCAGGAAGTCAAAGAAGAACAGCTTGTTCACTTCAGGAAAGCAGCGTGAAATATTCTCACAGCCCAACTGCACTGAGGCAAAGGAACAAATGCCTGTGTCAACCCACCACACAGAGGATTCAGGAGGTTGACCAGATTTCCTTAACAGACAGATGATAAAACATGACCACAAAACATGGTTCCATTTCCACACTGAGGTACATCCTCTACTTATTTCAGCAGGTTTCACTGCAGTACACCTTTCCCACAAAGAAAATAATGGTTCCAAAAGAGACGACCTTCTGAAAAGGTTCTGAGGTACTACTTCCATGAAGATGAGGAATTTTCAGAGAAATTAACTTAGAATAAATTCTGCTTAGAATAAAAGAAATTTACACTATTTTTCTCTGTGATAGCATATTGTAACTGATACACACTGGCTGAATGCCTGAACTGTAGCCACAGAATAGGAACGTGGGTCTTGTGGAGGCAAATCTAGAACTCACAAATATGGAGGCTGACTGCTATTGTCATAATTCTGGCTCCTTAATTTCATTTCCCTGGTACAAGTAGCCATACTCTCCAAGGCATGAGACCTTGAAAATACAAAACTTCAAGTATATACCAACCTTGCCTTCCTGGATTTCACTGAATGACCTGATGCTGAACAGGTTGCCAAATTGATAATGTGGTAAAAGGTCTGACTTCAGGAGATGTCAACTTATGACAACCACAGGCCCGCAGATCCAGAGAAAAATTCAGCCCCTTTTCAAGAAAACAATCTTCCAATGTAAAGATCTTGGTCATTTCTTGTTTTGATAAAGGATAACTGACTGGTGGAGCATCTTAACATTTCCATCTCTATGGCAACACAATGGAGTACAAAATGGAGTCAGTTCTCAAGTTAAAAAAGAAGATTTGTGAAGCCAGAATATCTTGGATAAAGAACAAATATAGAACAACTTTTTCTGCCACTTTGAAAAGAAAACAACTCACAGCTACGGAACACTCCATCTCCCCAAGGAAGAGACGTGCCAGATGCATTCCAGCTAATGTGTCCATGTGTTTTCTCATTTTGCATGCATGGAGCATGAATGTTCCATCTACAGAGTCTGCACAAGGAAAATATTCCCTATTCTCAAATTTTCAAGTGTAAATGGTGTGCTCATATTCATGTGGGCTACATTCAAATACAGAACCACAAATTCTGTAGTACTCGAAAAATGCATTATAGAAGAAATATTGTCAAAGCACACAGGAAGCCTTCCTTTTGTTTATACTGTAATTCTGTAGAATTCTAACCCATAGCTAAAAGGATTTTTTACCCCTTTTGGATAAAGGACCAAAAAAGGACAATCAAGGACAACTGTTCTGTACTGATGTTCTCTGTTGCCTTGTGTTCTTATTTTGAACCCTACAAGAACTTCAATAGCAGAACAGAACCAGATGTATCAGAGTAAGTCATTTGATTCTGGCACATTCAGGCAAAATCTGCTTTACATGACTAAACATGACTAAACCATAAATATTTAATTTGGGAGAGCTGCCTACCTATCAGTGACAAGCTGCAGTCACTCAAAGAGAACACTTTATTTAAAAAAAAAAAAAAGAGGAAAAAACCTAGTCTAGGAAAGAAATCAAAGCCAACACTCCACTCTTACCTCCCAAAAGAAGCTAAATGAAAACTGCCTCTGAAGTTCCAAAGGAAAAATCATTGGACAGGAGCTCAACTGTGGAAAGACTATCCTAAAATTCTTCCAGAAATAAGTATCACCTGTACATAAAGCACATTGGCTTAGACTAGAATCATCTTTGCATTAAACTCTAAGCTGTTAGTTCAAACATGCTGAAAAAACACAAGAGTGATATAAATGATTAATGACTAGGAAAACCAAGGACTTGCTTCACTTTGGCTTATAATCCATATGTACATATTGCAAAACAGCGAAGAACAGAGTAGTACACCAGATTTGTTACTATTAAAACTATGCTATCTACAAACAAATAAAAGCATCCACATATACAAAGCTACCATATTCCAATCCCAACTACTGGCTCTGACTCTAGCATGCCTTTCATCAAATCTCTATGCCATTTATTAGTGTTAAGGGTACAAGTCAACAATGATTGTAAGGGATTGGATTCAGCATATACCACAATCGTAACACTCAACAGAAATGTTAAGAAAAATATTCAGAATCGTTACCCAGCACCACAGACATTAGGCTTTATTCATCTGATTTTATTCATATGTCTATCATAGAACTGAAACTCCACTCTAAATCCCTAATTAGAATGGCACTTTTAGTTTTAAAACACAAAAATCAAAATAAGAGCAGAACATTATGGCATTGTTTTCCAGATTCCAGACCTAGGAGGTTATCACTGAAGAGCCACTGGGGACTACAGGCACCACTGTGTTTAACATGCAACCTCCAAATGAAAATACTACGCTATTATCCAGTCCTGCCACTACATGCAAAAGGATATTAAAGAGCAAAAGCCCTACAAACTTTGAAACCCTTTGAGACTTGCATGTGTAATACAGTCTGAGTGTCAAATTGCCAAATTACTTCCAACTGTTCTCAAACATATCCTTCCAAATCATCACAACTACAAAGAGGAAGAAGGAATTTTTCTGCATGCTGGAACTGACACATCAACAAGATACCCCATCAAACTATTTCAAGATAACCTTCCTTATACATGTTGTCACCTTAATGCAATACAGATTTTGTCAACTTCAGGGTTATCCGAAACTGATCAAATGCTCTGTCAAAACAGTACAGCCTAGCATGCTGAATTTAAACCTAAACTTTTAAAACATAAAAATTCTTATCTTCTAGGATGAATTCTGACCCAAATTATACCCAGAAAATAAGAGTCAATCACTGTGCACTGGCACCTAACTAGTCAATGCCTATTGTAGAATACACAGCCTTTCCAAATCCTTTTGTGAAGTTCCTCATCGACTGCAGCAGAGAGGAAAAGGAACTTGTCTCAGCTGTGGGAAGAACATGCTCCTGTGATCCTGCAGAGAAAGCCTGCTCAGTCAAACACTTGCCAGCAGCCACTGATAATATCATAAATGCACCTACAATGTTCCCCAGAGGAGAGATAACAACCTACTTGGTATTTTTATTTTCATGACTGTCAGACCGATTTCCACCCAAGCCTCCTGAATTAGGGAAGTGCTGCAGCCTTTGGTACCAGAGGTTTAAAGCCAAAAGTATGCTGGAAAAATAACACGTATTTTATAATACAGCTAGCTAGAGTAAACGCGTAAAAACAACAGAACAGATACTTGCCATTTCAGATTAATATATTCAGAAAAGTTTCACTATGCAACTAGACTACAGTAATGTCTTTACATAAGCAGATTTTTATAATAGAAATTTATGCCATTTGTCAAACTGATGGATGATACTTTCTGAAGTAAACATTACTTTTCCCACAGAGGTCAGCACTTCAAGTACTCTTTGTCCTGTACAATGTCATCCAAGTCCTAGTTGTTTTCATTGCATATTTATACAACACTCAATTGAATATATATTCAAACACTCTTTCTAAACCATGCTTCTATTTGTTTTCCAAAACAGGAGCCCTTAAAGATATTGTTATACTATTTAATGGGATACAGGCAAAACCCCAGAACTGTTTTTCCAAGACATGCTTCTAATCGCTTCCTTAGTGCTTTCACCAACTATTCTCAGAGCAGTTAATTCCTAGAGAAAGGGCTATCAAAGTAGTTTTCATACCATACTACATATCTTTACACAGAATTTTCACTTTCAAACCTTTCGATACCTCCCATTTCAACTGTATGTGCAAAGATTTTACGAATGTGAGATGATGCCTTTTTTAAAAGGAAAGTAAACCATTATTCTAGCCTGCACCAGGTCAAACACTGCCTAGATCACCCAAAGTACACATTAAATGTTAACTTCCATACTCAGGATCTATTTCTCTTGTACCACTAATAACACATTTGAACGTGGTTTTTGGACTACCTGTGATGCAGAAGCATCGAAAGCTATATTAAAAGTTCCGGAACATGCAAGATTAGCCTACACTTCAAATGTAAGAAACTGCTCTACTAACCTATAGTGTATTTGAGGTCCTTCTCCCCAGCCCACAATTAAGACTGATATGCTTTAGGAGGTAGGGAAACTTGTATTAAGCTATAAATATCTCAGTTTTATAGAAGAGCACCAGGGTGTAAGGAACCCTCCACTCTATCAATTTCCACAGCTGGAAGAGCCCATTTTGTCCTGGCTCCATCCTGAGAGTGACTCACTTTTCCAAGACCAGAAGCCAGGAAGCACAGCAGGAGAGGGCAGCAGAGGCTGCTGAAAGCCTTGACATTGCCTAGCAAGAGCAAGCCCAAATATCACACCTATTAAGAAACAGCTCTACATCTCAATGGCTAGAGATTATCATCTCCTGTAAATCCTGTCAAGTGGATGGAGAAATAAAAGGAAGAGTATGAACACAGAAAAGAGGCAGAAGTACACATCTTGTACAGGTCTTGATTGCTCATAGGTCTTCAGGGAAAAAGTGCCTATACAGAAAAAAAACTCATAAACAGTGTAGTAACGTAAAACGTCTGCCTGTTAATATATTGCAAGTGCACTTGGCATTTTTGTTCACCCATAAATTTTATATTGTATTGAAAGTTTTCTGTTATTCTGCTGTGATTTTTTTGTGTTTTTCCTCTTCTAAAAGGGAAAAAGAAAAAAAAGACCAATCACAAAAAAAATTCAGAACAAATACAAGCACATACCAAAGCCAATAAAGGTTTTGCAGTTCTCTTAAGACCTAATATGTTATTAGCACTAAATGCCCACTACTCCACAAAGAACTTCCTCAAGCCAACTAGCCAGAGCATTATGAACCATACCAAATGAAGGAGGATAAATTAAAATCTCAACACATTATAAACTTCCCAATCATTACTTCACAGCAGTTTACATTTACTCAATTTTCTTCTGCCAAGAATAAAGTACATTTAGAAACAGCCAGAGATGCTAAACTAAGCATACCATAAAAGAAAATACCTTTGGAGGGTTTACTGACTGGTTCAACATATTCAGAACCCTATTTTCTCAGAGATGTCAAGTGTTGTTAATGGTAACTAAGACACAACTGATAGTAGTGTTACAACAGAACATTACTGCAACAGTTTGAACAACAGAATAAAGCTCTTGAAGGTAACACAGAAATTATTGAAAATCATAACACACCTGTAATAAACATATGACTCACAGGAAAATTGATTGTATGACACAGGTAAGTGTAAAATTAGAAACTTACCAATAATTTAACTCCTAAACTTGAATGATACACCTCCACAGTATAGACCGCTTGCAGGCACTAGCACTTCATCTTTTCTTTAACGTGACCTAGAAACATTCTCAGCTAATTTTACATGGTAAATTTTTGCTTTTAATAGAATTCTGAACATCTACCCAGGTAATGTCAGTGTAATCAGAATATTTTCACATGTACTCTTACTTGTAAGAAATAGTATTAGTGTGAGTTTGTGCACTTTATACCTAAAGCAGATTCTTATCTACCAAAATGATGGGTGCGGCAAATTAGCACACTAAAGCAATAGAAAAAAAAGCACAACAGCTATCAAAAGTAGTAAACTTGAATTAAAGCTATTCTTTTTCAGAATGAGATAAAATGAGACAGGCAGGGGAGAAAGAAGCAGAGCAGAAGAACAGGATTAGTAACTCAATGAAACCAAATTAAATATATGTAGGAATGCAGCATTTGTGATGCAAATTTGATAATAATACACTCCTCAAAAAGGTTCATTCAAACCTGCTTTGTGATTCATTAACAAAAGAATGAATGATCTAATATGTCTTTGGGATAGACAATACACAATCTAGAGGAAGGTTGACAGAGGTTTAAAAGTAAACATTACTTTAAGAAGTGAAACCTTTTTTTTAAAAATTATTTTCAGTTCAAAAAAAAGAGGAATGGATACAGATCTAAATAATTTAAGTTTCAAATAATTTTTTTAAAATACTCACCTATATCTCAAAACTACTTTCAGAAGTGATGTGATTACTCCACATTAGCTTAAATACAGCATATTTATTTAGCATATTTATTTTAGCAAATTTGGGATTCTGAAGGACTACCTCAAAATTCCTTTATCGGATCAACTTCAGTTTGGGAGAGACATTACACAGCAACTGCAACAAACAGATTCACCTTCAGCAGGCCCTCTGCAGTTCTTCCCAAGTTACAGATGATAGGACAAGGGGTAATGGCTTCAAGTTGCCCAGGGGAGGTTCAGGTTAGATATTAGGAAATAGTTCTTTACTGAAAGGGTTGTCAAACTGGCAAACATTGGAATGGGCTGCCCAGGGAGTTGGCTGAAACACAATCCCTGGAGGTATTCAAGAGACGAGTTGACATGGTGCTCAGGGATATGGATTAGTGTTGGGTTGGTGTTGGGTTTGGGTGTGGTGTTGTGTGGGTTTTTTTTTTCATTAATTGGACTAGATGATCTTAAAAGGTCCCTTCCAACCTAGGTGATTCTGTGATTCTATGATCAAAAGCATCAGAATACCTTACATCACACAGCATTTTACAAAACAAGCAAGAAAAAATACCCATAAAATTTGGGCATTTAAATAAATATGCTATCTATTGCTATGCTATTATATATGCTCTATTTGGTCCCTTCCCGAAGGAAATGGGAGCCCTGGTCACCCAGGATATGGATAAGGCTGAGCTACTGAATGACTTTTTTGCCTCAGTCTTCACCAGCAAGGGCTCTAACTGCACTGCCCAAGTCACAGAAGGCAAGAACAGGGACTCTGAGAATGAGGAACTACCCACAGTACAAGAAGATCAGGTTCAAGACCTCTTAAGGAACCTGAAGGTGCATGGGACCTGATGAAATCCATCCATGGGTCCTGAGGGAGCTGATGATGAAGTTGCTAAGCCCCTTCCCATCATATTTGAGAAACTGTGGCAATCTGGTGAAGTTCCCGCAGACTGGAAAAGGGGGAACATAACTCCAATATTCAAAAAAGGAAACAAAGATGTCCCGGGGAACTACAGGCCAGTTAGTCTCACCTCTGTGCCTGGCAAGACCATGGAACACATCCTCCTGAAATCTTTGCTAAGGCACTAAGAAAATAAGGAGGTGACTGTAGATAGGAGAGAATCCTATCATTTAATTATGTTCTGGAGAAGAGCTAATGCTATTCTAAATACGCCAAAGACAGAACGCACTTAAAAACTGGCTTCAAATGACACAATAATCATGAATAAAGGCAAAACTAGGTCCTGATACACTGAAAACAGTATCCAATTTGTGACCACCTTAGTCCTGCACAGAAAGGAGAAAGAACACTGACCATGAATATTTATAGTAGAATGACTTTAGCTTCATCTGTACTACTAACAAAGGTGTACTATGACAGAATAGTAACATTATGAGTTAGTGATTTTTTTGCTTTTTAGGGTTGAGTGGTTTTGGTTTGGGTTTTGATGTTTTTGGTTTTTTTTGAGGAGCATATTTTAGATCTAGGAATAGTAGAGATGTACAAGCTAAAAACTGAAGCTGGTAGGCAAGTGTCCCACGTAAGATCTATGGAGCAATTAGAATGATGCAATCTGAGTTAACTACAAATGATACTAAACTATGATTTTGTTCTTCAGGCAAGTTTAAATATTTAAACAGTGGAAGTAAATACTTTTTCTGAGTACAACAGAATTTACTTGAAGAAATAGCTTTCACATTCTTCAGAACGTACAATGCCTTTGGGATGAGGAGAGTACAGAGGAGGCACTACGTTCCAGTAGGGAAAAACATCAGCAAAAATTCTACTCCTGATGAATGAAGAATCTACCATATGACACTAAAATGTCTGAAAGTACTTTGACCTTTTTTTAAAAAAAAAATACTGAGATGCAAACTGTACATTATTACATTAGTATAAAAAACTCATTGTTAAGCAAGTGTAACATAAAACTGTTTCTTTGCTACTTGCTAAATGCAATCTTTTCCATAATACGTACAAATTGTTGCAAATTGCATATATTCTCTATCTTCAAATAATGTGGTTTAGTAGCAAGTCTTTCACATTATGTATGCTTGGCCAGGTGCCCCAGAACAGCCACACAAGACCAGAGGGCAAGTGGAAGTTGGTTATAAGCCACCTTTCCACTTCTCTTACCCTTTGCCTGGTAGGAATAAGACAGTGTTATGTTCAAAAAGCCTACGGGCTGTTCTTAAACACGACCTTCAAGTAGTTGTTACACAAGCTGAAAATTGCCAAGACAGCATGGCAACACAAAAGTTTCTTTCAGTGACTATTCATCAGCTATAAAATTACTGTGCATCAACACAGTTCTAGCCCTCTGCATTCCTTAACCTCACAAATTAAATACTAAATTCTGCTACCATTATACTTCAACCAAGCACATCATTATTAATGGCCAGTCCAAAATCTCTCCTTTTAAAGTTAATTAATGTACTGAAAACCAGAGTGTTCTATGTTGCAAATATTCCTGATGTAATGTAAAAGCTTCTAACTTTATAATTTGAAAAAATTAAATCAACCCTGAAGTTCTCTTCACTGGACCTACAAGATCTTATTTAACTGATTTATCCATTAAGGAAATTATTTTTACAGCCTAAGGAAAAAGCCCTACACTTTCAGCCCTACTCATTTTTCCAACCTCTCCTACATAACCAGTGGCTACTGAGTGATGGTTAAAAATAAAGAAATCCCTCCACAACAGATGAATTACACAAACTACATGTCTTCCACTGGAACATCTGATATAGAGAGCACAATAGGAGAAAAAAAAAATTTAAAAATTACCATGGCCTATTAGCTTGATCAGGATGACAATTATTTTTAGATGTTACCCCAAAAATACATACATATGCAACCAGAGCATATACAGTACATATTTTAAAAATAGATCTCTTAGTGTATCTTAGAATCTTTAGTATATTTAGAAATAAGAAAGAAACTGTTGTAAACTTAAAACCCAAAATTCAGGAAATATGCCACAGGATACATTGAAAATTGTTTCTGCTAGGCATTCTATGAAGGGCATTTTAACAAATATGCCTGGTCCTCAAGAACAAAGGATTAACAGGCATTCTATTTGATAAATGTTGTAAGCAAGCCTAAAATCTCTATCTTGCATACAATCTATTTGCCAAAATAAAAAGTTTTATCACTCTATTATTAGCAAAAGTACCAGTACTTTGAAATCTACTTATCTGCTTTTCTGGTTTAGTACACCAAATAATCAAAATACATATGCAGACAAGAGCTGTACTCTAAATTTATAAACTGCAAGCTTTTTTACTAATCTAACCAGTGTTTGGTATCAGTCAGAACCCTGACATCAACAGAAGAGCATCACAGAAAAACATTGCCCAAGCCAAACTGCCTTCTCCTTTCCAACATTTCTTACATACAGTATTACAATCTAGCCATCACACACAACAAATGCCTGGGATTAGTTTAAAGAACTGAGAAATTATGGATGACTACACAATGTTGTGTGTACATAATCTCTGCTAACTTTAACTCCAAAAAGTCTCCATGGAGATTTAAGAGGAAAAACAGAACCTCTGTCAGAATGGAAAACATCTGAGGATCATCAATACTAATGAAACAGAAAAAGCTACCAGTGAGATGCAGAAGAATCTTCCTACAGATCATGCCAGCTTCCAGAAGGTACAACATCTACTGTATATCAACTGTTATTACAGTAACAGCACAGCTTCTACCCACCTTGCTTTGCTGGGTACACGCTTTACCTACATACCTCTATTCTTTCACTTCTCTTTGCATCTCAGTTACCCTCAAAGTCTCAGCCTTATGCAAGGAGTCTTTCCCAATCCATCTTATTGCTCATCTTTTACTTTCATGCAGTCATGATGACAAGAGTAACTATTATTGCACTGTAACAGAGAAATCTGAGTAAGAGTTTTCAGTTCTGTATCCCTAAATGGTATGGCACTGAATAAAAGTAACATTAAACCTTGCTAGATTAATTTTCCCATTTATTTGTTACTTTCTTATGTACTGTGAAAGAATGCAAGAGGGGAAAAACATCTGCCACTGCCTTTTGAAGCTTTAAATCATGAAGTTACTATGGATCCCTGATAAGGCAGACCTCTATAGACTTACTACATCACCCTGAATCAATTATTATAACAAAACCACACTTAATATTGCAACATGGTTTTAAGGTGCTACTTATAGAGAAGTCATTTGTCTTTAAACTGAAGTAGTTTTCCATATATTCCAGCCAGGTATCAGGTTATGTCCTATTTAGGCACAATACAATTACAACATATATTAACTTGAAATTAACAGAAGCGGGAAAGATTTAAATGCAAAGGTACAGTGAAATAAAAAAAGAACATATCCAAAACAATCCTTAAAAGGCGCACACATACACATTAAAAAAAAACTTAACAGATTTTGTCTACACTGCTTTCTTCCTTCCCTCATCCTGGAAACTGGAAATGCAGATGTATTTTAATTTACATGCACAATTTACTGAACCAAGCAAGGTACGTACTTTTATTATGCTTCAGTTAGAGCATCACTAGCTCGCAGAAGAGGAGCTGAACGAGAGTCAATACCCCACACTCACTGCCTTATCACTGAATAATATTTCAACCATACAGAGGTTGACATAGTTTATCAACAAGGTTATCCTGACAGAGGTAAAAAATACCTGTTACATGGCAGAAGCAGGTGTTACCTTCTCATCCTTATGCTTCCTGTGTATTCCCTCCCTCAAGCGGCTGACCACATACACTATAAAACCTACTGCTAGCCATTACTTAAATAAATTAGAGAATCTACCTGAGTATCTGAAAAGACATGGGCAAAATAAAAGAAGGGATTTCTGGCAGTTTTTTTAGTTCAGGTTTTTCGGTGGTGGCAATGTTTTTGGGAGTTTTGGTTGGTTGGCTGTAGGGGTTTTTTTTGTGGTGGTGTTTGTTTATTTGTTTGCCTTCCAGGTCTCCCTTGGTTTTGTGTAACTTACCAGGACTGGCTTTTGGGGTTGAATTTTGTTCAAGTAGCAGCTGAAGCAAGTTACTTAAGGCTTTCTAACAAGAATAAAAATATTTTGACAATTACTGAGAAGAGCTGCAGGCAGGAAAGACACAGATTTTCTACTGCCTAAACATTTGTAACTTGCTGCCATTCTCTTGTTTTAGCAAAACAGTCATATAGAAACAAATTATTACCTATCAGTAAAGACTTCAATTCCTCCAACAGGAGTTGTTTTTAAAAAAATCTCAGCAGACAATACACTGAAAACTCAGAAGTTATGAAACAGTAACCCTGGCTTTATAGTACATTCTGTGTCCAGTTATACAGTGAATGCAGTTTTAAATTTTAATAGGAATTTCAAATATTGTTTGGCATCACCATGACTTTCAGGTGTTGTGTGTACAACTCACACACTAGGCCTCTGAGGATACATATTACTTAATAGCTACAAGTTTTAATAGAAAATTTACAAAAATTAGTTCAGGGTTTGCACACATCATCCTATTATCTTTAGCTCATAACTGTACCTGTCATCAGTTATTTAGCCCCATGGATTTTTTTTTTTTTTTTAAGCTTTTTGTCAGTAAAAAAACA
Organism: Scolopax mira; assembly: GCA_004320125.1. Lineage (NCBI taxonomy): Eukaryota > Metazoa > Chordata > Aves > Charadriiformes > Scolopacidae > Scolopax > Scolopax mira. The sequence continues at coordinate 12,919 of BJBW01006279.1, forward strand.
AAGGAGAAAAATAATTTACTCAAGAATCAATACTCAAAATTTACAAGTCTAGAAGTTAAAAAATCCACTTCTGAAATTCAAACAAATCCAAGGCTTTGCATTAATAAATTTTTAGCCATTTATCTAGAAACAACAGATCTTAGTACAGATAAATAAAATGTCAAACATTTTTTTTTTTGATGCAAGTACAAGAATTACTATATAAAACTGAAAAGGAAGTCATGAACTTAATAGAATACCTATTCTCCATTTAATTGGGAAAAAACCCAACACGTTGTGCTAAGTGTCTGGATCCTGGCTTATTTGTTATAAGCATCTTCCCCCCCCACAGGGTCAAAGGCTGAGGGGAGGCAGAAATCCCATTCCTTATTTCTCAGGTATCTCTGACTAGAAATCTTCCCTCACTAATCCTACCAGAGTCCAGCTCTATTGTATTGATCAGAATAAATAAAAAAAGGCGACATGGCAACTCCTTCCTTCATGACTCAAACCAGAACAATTATTGAAATAAGTTTAATCATGGCAATTGATTTAAACTGAAGAGGCCACTCCTCTTATGTTCCACGCTAGGATAGAACATCAGTACAGAAGATCTAATAAGCCAAGATCTAATAAGGCAGACCTACAGACAGAAATAAAATAATGCACTTAGAATATGCCTATAATTATATAGTCTGTATTTTGGCAGCATAAATTACCAGCTTCAGATCACCTTACTTGGAGGATCAGACAGAGCAGAACCTACCACAGCAACTCTAAGTATTCAGAGCAACCTTCCCTGCACCCCAATATCCTTATCTACAACAGCACACTTGCAAATTAGACTTGGAATTTCTACACAATCTCTTTAGCACTGAGTATACGTTCCATGTATATCTGTTACTTCAGAGTTGCACATTTATAGGTAGAATATAAACTGATCATAATTTTAATCAAGATTTTTCAGGTATTTTTTGAAAGCTCATCTCTTGGGAGAAATATGGGGATTATTTATTCTTAACACCATGAAAAGAAGCTGAGAGAGGGAGACAACATGACAATGCTCAACTCAAAAATGTACAGATATGGGCACAGTACCTCACTTTCCCCTCAAATATTTTTTCTTCTAAATGAAGTCATTTACTTGGATGGCATAATAAACCATCTGATTAAACAGCTCAGGAAAAATTCTTCCTTACGCTGGCACGAGTCTCCCATATCTACAGAAAAACACGAGAAGCATGCTGCTAACCTGAAGCGAACAGGCGAGGAAGCTACAATTGTTGGCTATCCCTGTACAATGACAAACTTGGATTGTACAGGGAACAGAGGTGCCTACACCTACACGTGCACACCTGCACTAGGCTAAGAATCATGCAGAAGCATAAAAATATGAATGCTACTATTGCAGTGGCATTCAAGTACATCTCTTCTGCCAGTGAAGACCACAGAGCTGCCATCTAAAGACATTGTTACTGTCCCATTCAGAGAAAAAGTTATCAGGCAACAGGTAACAAAGCTCAACCCAACCACTGCATTAAGTGTCCAAAGGGACCTCAAAAAAATAGAAAAGATACCAGTTCACATTTTCAGATCTACATTGTCTAACTGTAGGGAAGACACCTGCAGAACTGTACACTAGTAGCAAAAGTAGCAAATAAGTAACTATCCAAGCTCTTACTTTATCTCTTCTTAGCTAATGTATTTGTAAAGAATAACTACTGTATCCTCAGGCTGCCCATGAACATTCAACAAATGGACAGTGAAAATCGAGTTTAGCCCCAGTTCACAGTTCTAAAGGAGTTTAAAGAGAACAGCCACAAATACTAAAAAGCATGAAGTCTGAGGAAAGTCTCAAACAAAGACATAGTCCCTGAGTTCACTAGCATCTAAACCTTAAACAAAAGGCTGTGAGTAAAAAAAAAAAAAAGGACATCTTAAATCTAAGATATTTCAGATGCTATGAAACAGACCTGACCAATCTAGACAACATGTCTAGACTATTTGAGGAGCAGTGACTACCCATATACAAAATCATTTGCTTGCAATTTGAAAACTGAAGTTGGATTTCACAAGTTCAAGCAAAAGAAGATAAGTGAGGTACACCCATGAAAAATTTGAGGTTTGTTGGTAGAGTGACATGGCCAAGGGAAAGAATAAGATAGAAAGAATAGCTGGTTTTGGTGGAAAGCATTTTGGCTTTGTTTTTCCTGCCCTTTTAAATTTTTAGCCAAAACTAAATTTGTTGATACCACTGTAGTAACACAGTAATATGAAGGGACTTAATATAGCTATTATTTCCAACAGGGGAGACTGATGTTTCTTAAGGAATGATTACTTCAGAATATGCTCTGGCTACTATTACACAAATATTTTCTCAAAATTTTTCAAAAATGGAATTTTAAATTAAGGTTAAGATGCCCTGACCTACATAGACTGTACCCCCCACATGGCAACTCCCACCATGGAAACGCTACACAGCCAAATCCTCCAAGACAGGAGTTCCTTCAGCTGTTTTACTGTACCATCCCATTGATGGAGCAGGATTTGCCTTGGGCTGTGCTGACAAGCTCTACAGACCTCTCCATGTCATAATGAGAAATTATGTTGTGACAGAGTAGTATTTTTTTCCCTGAACTTGAGGATTTGGGATTCATATCTGGTTAATGACTGTAAAGGGAAAGGCTTTTCCCTTTTTCTGCTCTTAAAGAAATCATAGAACTTTTCCCACAAAAATAAGGAAAGATTGCCTTGAAGAATAGAAACAATTTTATCCTTGAGATAATCTGGAGTATTTCATGATGTTTCTTTACAAATTCTTTGTCTTTTTAACAAATAATACAAAGTATAAGTAAGTAATCATCAATACTGGAGTAAAGCAGAACATGGAGCATTATGACAGTGTTTACATCAAATAAAAAATCCTCTGTGTATTTTCACACATAGTAATTACAGATTTCACGTTCCAAAAGACTATCTTCCACAGAGCAGCTGAAAAGGCAGAATGTTTATTCTCCAGCTCAGTTCTGACGTGCTTGGATCTCAGCTGTTTCATTACACTCATTTTTTCCCCAGAATTCAAAGTGATGCCTTGGTACACAGTAGCCAAATGCTTTGTAAAGAATGTTTTGCTACTTCTTTGTCATCAAATGTGCACATGAAAGATTACAATAACATTAAACAAGCAATAAAATGCACATCTGTGTAAAAGACACAACAGTAAAAAATGGTCCCTTCTTTAAGCTGAGAAACCAGAAACCAAAATAAGCATGTTTCACAATATGCATCTTGCTTTACAATAAATAAAAGAATCCTTCATAAATAACTTCCTTTATGGAGAAAGTAATGTACTTTCTGAAATTTTCAAGGTGAAGGTTAACAAAGCTGTATCTTTAGACTTAGCATGGTTTGTTGTTTTCAATACCAAAAAGCTACTCCACAGAAACAGCAAAGTGCAACTTGTTAAAGTTGATATGAGGTACATTTAAGCCAAACAATCATCACGGCTAGAAGCATCTCCAGATTGGGTAGCTGACCAGTAAGAGAAATATTTCTGTAACATCAAAAACCACATTGATCTTTAGTAAAATACACTTGCTTGGAATCAAAGGAAATACATACTTGACCCAAACCGTGTTTGAAAGATTCACATTTCCTGCTAAATTGCAACATCAGTGTAGCTTAACATTGCTTTACACTGGACACACTGACACTCTAGAGCTAGGGAATTATCATGACCTCCAAAAATTTAAAATTATTTTTTAATACTATTTGCCAACTATGTTAAAGATTAACATATCTGTAAATTCAAGATATACAGGATAAAGCCAGCTCATTTGAAATTTTCAACACAGTGCCTATGAGCTACAACACAGTTGAGGCAGTAGAGACAGATAAATCCCTTCTGTCTTCACTTCCTTGTTTCAAAAGCATTATCTTCAGACACATCTATTTTTTTATCTGTCCCAAATCAAAACAATCCTCCCTAAGTCTGAAATCCATAAAGACAGAACCCTTCTCATAAGGGGCTTTTTGATAGCCCACACTGTGACAGTACCACAGGGATACCACGCAAGTCACTTCTCCAACTGCCTCACATTAGCCTTAAATCAAGTGTTTATTTGCACTTCTGTATCACACATTACTGCAAATTCCTGTTTCGTAGCTCACTCAAGCTACCCACACCTAAACTCCAGTCTGTGAATGTAACTTAGCACATCTCAACACGCAAGATGTTTGTCCTGAAATTCATTTCCTCCTGATCTACTTTTCAATCCCCTGTAATAAAGAAGCTGCCTCAACTTCCAAGTCCTTCAGTTATTTCTCCTGCACCTTCACAGGATTCTAAACCCGTAGAGTTTAGAGAGCATCTTGCTCTCTAAAAGACATCAGCTCCTCTTCCAGTGCCCTCTTTCATTCCTTATTGCTATTTAAAAGATGGTTTTTCTATAATGCTTCCTGACCCTAAGCATATACCTAGCCACACTCCTGGAACACGGACCTGTACACGCTCACATCAGCAGACATCATTCATATATAGAACTCATCATCAAACTTACTGACATCATCTGAATTTAAAACCTGTTCAAAAGTTATAGAATTTGGTGAATGGAAGATCATCTCAGCTGTCTACTAGAACATCATTTTCTCCTTCACTTCATAGCAACTGCCACGTTCCTTCAGGTAGCAAGATGCACATTTAAAGACCTTACAGAATTTTAGACAGGGTCCTTCTCACATGCGTACACCCTTAGTATTGTTTAAAACCAGACTAAAAAGGAAAAAAAAAAAAAAACCAACATAAGCCAATCTGTTCACTCAATCCTTAACATCAATTTTGTACCATATATATATTTTTGTAGTGATAAAGGAAATTTTAAAGCATGCTTTCTACTTAAATGTATCAGCAATACATAAAGGATGAAGGAGCAACTTTTCTTCTATTTTTTTAAATATTATTTATTTATTTTCCCAGAACTAACTAGCTGCTACAATTTGAGTTCTGTGGGTTCTTTTAAGTCCGCACATCATTACTCACCTACAGGTGATGAAGCGTGACAAGTCATTTGGGAGTTTCCCACCCTGTATATTTCCTGTGATTCCAATAGGCTACAACAATTAAATAATATTTACCACAGCAGGATTTTTACCCAACAGCTGTAAAAACGCAGGATAACAATAAAATTTCTGAGTGCATTCAACGTTTCCTTCATACAAAACATTTTCAGAACACAGATGATAAATGAAGCCTTACAAAGAAGAATGATTCACATATCCTGGTAGGCCAAATATTTTGTCTGGACTGGCTATAGACTAAAACCACAGCAAAACCAAAGAGTTTCCAGTAAGTGTGAGTATATCTATTTAGCAAAAATTAGCTCCTGATCTACCTGCCAGAACAGCATTAATGCCAACATTCAGGCTGCTCATCACTTCTACCAGCTTAACCCCACACAAGTACATGCAAGGCAGTATTGTAAAGTAGTGTGAGATGATCCTGAGAGCTTGGCTGAGTGCTCAGACACTGTTTGCTTTGCACTCTCCAGTACTTCATGAAAGCACTGCATACTCCAGTACTTCCAGTACAAGCCATGGAAGCACCAGGCACGAGCAAGGCTCTGCAGTTATTGTCCTTCTGTCATGTCGGATTTTCAAAGAACTGCTGTGTCACCATTCAAACATCTCTGAGTTACCAACAGACACAGCCTTACAGGAATGCTCTGCCACCTAAAGATAAGAGGACTTACCTGGAGCACGTTTTAGGAGTAAGAAAAAGCAAACAGATTGAGTAGAATGATTTTCAGGTCAAAATAACAATAGCCCAGAACAAAGGAATCAAGCAAATAGCCACAGAATGCAATTCCAATGCTTACTTGATTTAAATCATATGGAAACAAATACATGCCAGAGATCACGCTTACACAAGGGCAAACCCAAGCAGATTGCCCCAGTAGTCAAAATCATTTCATGATGTCATCTTACTAAACTATTGCATGACAAACTTTGTTCTTCACAGCTGCAAAAGTTCCAAACAATATGTTTAGCTTCCCAACCAAGCACAAAAAGAATAGGTCCACTTCAAAAGGGCAATCAAAATTAACACCATTGTTTGAAACATCCACAAGTTAAACACACTTTGTTTGTGTTCTGGCTTTCAAAGGTTAACAGTTTATTTCATTCCCTCCTCCCCGAAGAACACAGCTGCCAGAGTGGCTTTAATTGAGCAAAGATCAACACAGAGAATGTAGTCCTTTATAAGAGATGCCGAAAAACAGTATGTTGTATTCAAATTTATTTTAAATCTACAGTCATGAATTTTGAAACGTCAGAAGCGTTGCTGTGTATTTGCATTTCTTCTAACACTAGTGGTCTTCACTAAAGCTGAACACTGTACAATGGGAATTATATTTTGTCCCTGTAGCATGACACTATTTCACCTGATCTCTAAGCACAGTTAAGCCAGTACTGAAAATGCTATTGAATGCTTATGTGAGCAAACCAAAAAAGCATCAGCAAATAGAAGGGCCTAAAATAAACATCAATTTGTGGTTTTAAGTGAGTATGTTCTTTCCATTTTCTAGATAATTTTAAAAAAACTGTAATGCAAGAATGAAGTATGATTCTCTGCTTATGTGCTAAACCACCTATTTCCTTACTGCCATCTCCTGCCCCATAAATAAGCTACTCTGCCAAGATTTTACTCATCAAAATGCGTTTCCAGTGCATGCACCATTAGCAGTAAAAGTAAAAACTAAAAAAAATCCTCAATCTCTACTTTGCAGCTGTAAGAAACTGAAGGAACTGGTTCTCTGAAATAAGAGCATAATTGAAGAAAACAGAGCTGCATGCATGTCTCGGCAAACATTAAATGCCACTTGACTCTGAGCCCATAATAAATTAATAGAACATAACCTCTCCCTTTGGAGGTTGTGGCAGGCCCAGAATATTAACTGGAATATACTATAATGTGTCTACTACAAAGGAAAACAGGTATTCTCTCAAGTGACAGTAAATCACGTCCTTGCAAACAGGAATGCTACTTTCAGACAGGTTTCCTACAGAAGCAAGGTTTATGTAATCAGCTGCCTTTAACCCAAATAAATATTGTCCAGTGACCCTAATTTGAAAAAAGTTAATATTTAAGACACCCTGTTGCTTGTCCAGTAGCAGCACTACTAGAGCCATTCAAGCAAAAGACAAAGTGTGTAGAAAAATGTCACTAGTTCTGTTGTTTATGAAATAATCTGCTAACTTGTTTCTCCAAGTACCCTGACTCTTAAAATACAGCCCTATTTAAATATACCACAAAGCACCTCAAATTTAATATGCCTAGAACATCAACTGAATACACTTTCTGCAAATTTACCCACTACACACATTCAATCATATTTACATCAACATTAATTCTTTCTCCCAGCTATGATATGCCAGTCATTACAGGGTTCAATGCTCATTTTTTGTTTTGAGGTGGTTTTGATTAAAGTCACTACAGGCTAAAGCACAAAACATGACCAAAGCTGGTCATTTATATATACAGGCATATATATTCATACTAATATTTTTTATATATATACACACATAAATTATTCATAACTTTCAGAAAATGCACATAGTAAGCACATTAGAAGACAAGATTCAAAGTGATTTTGAAAGACTGGAAAAACTTAAGAAAAATTGTCTAAGTATGACTAAGGTGAACTGGAAAGCTGCAGAGTTGTCAGAAGACCTGATTGCACATACATGGGATGGTGAAACAGTTATCACTTTGGTTATAAGGGATATGGAAGTTAATGTAGAAAAGTAGGTCACAAAGTGAGGCTCAGTGTTGTGATGTTGAAAATAAAAATAAAAAAAAAAAAAAATCAGACCGATGCCTACACACATGGAACTGCCTGCAAAACCAGCAAATAACAGTCTCGCTCTTAGTTTGGTAAGATTTCACGTAAGTTACCACATCCAGTTTGGTCACCACACTTCAAGGAGAATACTAATAACAGGCTTAGAACTGTACCAAAAACCACTTGAGTCAAACACTATGAAAACCCTGCTTAAAGTCCGAGAAGAACTGGAACTGACTGACAAAGCCGGTTGTGAAAGTGCTGTTATTGAGGGTGTTTAAGAATTAATTAAACAAACATCCACCCGGACCAGCAAAGGCTAAAGCTAATTGTGCCCTGGAGGAAAAGAACGGGCCAAGTGACTCCCTGCTCAGTCTTTCTGGTTCGGGACTACAGAAACCAGGTCCGAAGAGGACCTCTGCAATTCACATAATCCCTTCTTGTCCCCTAGGCAGCAAGTCCCCACACCACAATATTTTCTGGTGGGTTTTTTTTACACAATTCCATACTGTCCGAGTTTATTGTTGCCATTATCACCAGAGACTAAAATGGTGTTTACAGAGAACTGTCCTAACAAATTCCAATAACTTTTTCACTAAATTACAATAGCTAAATTAGAGATCATTGTTGTGAATGTATGTTAGGACCACCTTTTCTCACTACTGCTTGCATTTTAGCTTGTATTTATCAATACTGCCTTTCATTCAAATTCTTAATATCTAGTCACTGAGTATCACAAGCTCTTTCTGGCGCTCTTCACCATAAGCTTTACGTTCAGCTATCCCAAACAATTTATGGGGGATTTTAATTGTCCTCAAGTCTCATCAACTAACTATTCCACCTCTTTTTTTACCAGATATTTACAAGTTGAACCAAAAAGGTCTGCAAAGTTAACTTTGGAAGTTACAAATACTAACTTTGCCTACAAGTAGTGATCACTTGCTTCTATCCTTTAATGTACTCATAACTCTTGGGACTCATACCATGTAACTAGCAACAGCTTGGATTCTTTAAAGATCTCCAGATATGAAAATTTGCTGAAAATGAAGATTGGCAAGACAACATTGACAAAATCTTTGTTCATCTGCCGTAAAAACTGTAAAATCATATGATGCTTTGTACATATATATTAAGATTACTACAGTCCAAAACTCTTCTTGGAAAATGTCAAATACCTAATAATTTAAAAAGATTCAGAGCCTTCATAAACCCATAAATCAAATAAAACAAATAAGTTTATGCTTTGGTTTCTGCAAATCTATTTTCAAATCCTTAGAAAGCTCAGTTATACTAGGTAGTGAGCATATATCAGATTTATAGTAAGGGATTACTACTGCTCAGTAACTACTGTTCGCTTCTAGACTTCATAGGGTGTTTTTTTTAACAAGTTAGACACCTCTATATCAGATTTTTCACAGAAGCCATATGCTCGGCCTTTTAGAGTTGAAGAGTTTTGCCAAATAATAATTCTTGCTACAAAACCCGTGCAGATAGAAAAAAGCAAGATAGCAGATAGCTGGATGATAATGTTGATTATCAAGCATGATGATGCATAACAGAAACTGATCAGAGTATCTGATCAATTTTTATATTCTGTTGAAATATTTACCCTTCAGGGCTTTTTTTCAACCCAAAGAAGAATGAGTAATATTGGTCTTTATAACACTGATTTTTAATTCAGAATTATATTCTGCAGTTCAAGAGTCTTTTGCTTCAGGGTTTCAAAATAGTTTATCAGTAGCCACGACCTAAGTTTTACAAGAAACAAGAAATAAGAAAAATTACTGATTTGGGGTGGGACAGGGAGGGGAAGGAGGAAAGATGTTAGCGATGGGAGACAATGTATAACTTTAAATACACCAGCCGAGAATAAGCTAAACACACACAACTGTAAACTAGGAAGATGCAAGTTGCATGGTTTTTATTTTTCAGCATCCTCTCTTTAGCCATCACAACTATGGATAGGAAAGGGAACATCTCCGAGATGGCTTCCAGAAGACATACAACACTATAAGTCTGGTTCAAGTTAAGACTGCTTTATATTATTATTATTAATAATAATACTTTTACATAAATATTACTTCTGGGATTTCTAACTTCAAAATATAGCAGGCATATTATCAAGAAAACAACAGATTATGAAAACAATAGCTGTCTGAGTTAGGCCTCTAAATCCTATCTCACTGTAACAAGAAACAATCCTTGGTTTTGTGAGAATTAAGTACTGATGTAAAAGTTACCTTATGTCTTCTACTAGGTTACTGAGAGGAAGAGCAGCTGTGACTATCACTAGAGCAGTGAAGCCACATGTTCTTGAACTGCAATTTTCTAAAACTGACATTTACTAAAAAAATAGGCTATATTTTCTTAAAAGGAAAAAAAAAAAAGAAACCCATAAGCAAACACATAAACAAACAATACTATTTTTTTACAACTGCAAAAACATCTCACAAGGTCGGAAAGGTAGAAAGTGTGTTTTCTGGATACTTTTCAAGACCACTCTCTCATAAAAAATAAAATGCTTCAGTGGCAGTCTTGCCTCTTCCAAAAAGAAGCCATGTGGCAAAAGAGAACAAAATAATAAAAACAGTACCCACAAGGATATTTTGTTAAATACGCATGATCTCATCTCTCTTCATAATAAACACTATAAACAAAATATTTGGAAAACACAATACTGAAACAACAACCTTACAAAAGTATCACTACTTAAATCAACACTGTTCACTCAGTGGCAAACCTGGTATCATTATTTATGCAGATTAATCAAACAGGAAAGCAAACCTTTTGAAAGAAGAGTTTTGAATTCCAAATCACAAACATGTGGCTCTCTATGGTTTTGTTTTCTTTTCAGTTGCCTGTAACTGAAAAAACATGACACTTGCTTTGGCTGTCCTGATGAATTATAATGCCATCACAGCTGACACACCACAGCTTTGCCACTCTAGTCCTAGTACTGAGATGGTTTGGGATGTTCTTTTTGCTGCTTCTCTCCTGAAAATGACCAGCCCCTTAGAGCTGGAAAAAGGGAACGTGTGACCCGTGCCTCAATCGTGACAGTACAAATCCAGGTGTCTCAGCTTAAAGAACATTTACCAGCAGCTTGAGTCAAAACCTCAACTCATCAGTGGAACTGGCAAGGAACTTGCCCAAGCGTTGAAAATTGCTCTAGGGGCAGTTGCCTCCAGCTAAAGAGCAAATGTGAGACTTCTAAGGCATTATCTCAACTCACTGTAGCAAAACAGACCACAATTTGTTACTTAAAATAAACACTTAAGTTGTAGCAACTATAAAATATCTAGAGAGGAAACTTAACTCTCTGCAGCACGTTGAACACTTAGAACTTGCATAAATTTCTAAACACAAACTCTAAACTCATCATTTACCGTCACAGAAAAATATGCACGTTACTCTGTGCATATGCCTTATGATCTGTTTTGGAAATAGTATGAAAAGCATCCAGGCCAAACCTTAGGATTTCTACCGTTGCTGAAACTTGCTGATCACGAGAAACAAACTCTAATTAGTTTTTCAAAAGCAAGCATCTCCTCAAAAGTGTAAAGTAAGAATAATTCATGAATTATATTTCTAAGAAATGTGAGGTGAATCCCAAAGTCAAAGGCAATGCCCAGGCAGCAGCTCTTCCCTCTCTTAACAGGGAATTCCATCTAGCTCCTTGGTTGCAGTCAGGCACAATCTATTGCTCAGGCAGAGGTCCCAGGCTAAGCCACTCTACAAAAGGCAAGTTCTGCCTAGAAGCCCACCACCAACCATGCCAGTCACAGCACCGGGAATTTCCAGAAGGACCCACCGCCTTACTAAATGAGTTTCTGAGCTGCTCAAAAATCCATCTCCAGGGTGTATTATCAGCTGAGAAAAAAAAGGGGAAACCACCTACTAGACACAATTAATTCAATAACAATTTTCAACCACATCAGCACCCGCTACAAGCTCTTACAGGATCACTATTGAGAGCTGTGTCCCTTACTAAACAAAAAACATTGAAGAAAAAAAATCTCAAAAACTGAAACTTTGAAGAACTTGCAACCTGAAAGAGACTAGAAATAAATTACCAGTATAATACAGGGGGAAAATATGTGATTTTAAATCTGGTTTTAAGTGTGATTCTAAGTTCTTAAAAAATACGAAATCTACTTCTCTCTTCACAAGTTGCAAATCAAGAAGAAAACTGAAATCCTTCTGTAACTTCTACTAGAACGATGTGTATTAATCTTAGTTTAAAAATAGCACATGCTAATAATATAGAACAGTAACAGCTTAGTCATTCCACGAGCTTCATAAAACTACTGTCTATTTTTCCTGGAAATTAGACTAATCATGAAGAAACAGCTCTGCAGGAACAAAGCGTGTGGCTTTCTTAATTTTTTAATGCAATTGCAATTTGCATTTTTATGAAAAGCATCCTGTATAACAGCATTTAAAAAACACAGATTTCCTAATTTACTGTTTTTTAAAAAGTACAGTATGCCCATTCAACAGTATTTCAAGAATTAAAAGTCCATTACAGTTGTACTTATGACATTTTGTCCTTTTAAAAAAAGTCTTGAGTATTTGGTTAGTCATACAGTCAGCTTATGTTTACTGCCTCTTAGGAATTACATCTATAGTTCATAGAACAATAGTCAACAAAAAGGATGAGTGTCTGTATTTCGTTGTCCAAAGCACAGAAACACGAGCTAAACATACAAATTTAAAACTTGAAGCAGTTTAACAATGCAGTGATAAAGCTAAAAGGTTTATTGTGTTACAACTGGTGCAGTTGTAAGAAACTAGGAGGAAACATGAATGCAATGCTTTTTGGATAGGCAAATAGCTAACAGCCATACACATCACCAAGGGTGCTCCAACCTCTCATTCTATAAATATTTTCAATTAGTTCTTCCTTAGCCAAACTAAATGTACCACCTTATGTCTCAATGCTTATTATCTGTCTCTAGCTCAATTATTTCAGAAAACTTCACACCAAATATTATTTCTATTTCTAAGAAATAAGACTGGAAAAAAGGACTTTTTTTGCCTAAACTACATTTCTAGCAAACACTCTTCTAGGCCCAAAATTCATAGCAGGAATGAAACCTGGCCTCTGTGGTTATGTGATGAACTGATACTTAAAGATGTAAAACACAAGAAATCAGACTCACTGGACAAGAGAATTTCTCCTCAGAAAAACAGCATAGATAAAAAAAAAAAATGGCTAAACAGAGATTACGAGAGAGAAAAAGGAAGAAAGGAGGGAGCACAAGATAGACAGACACTAAGGTCAAAGATTACCTAGAAAACCAAACTAGAAGACAGGAAGAATTTTAAAGTACCAGAATGTGTCAAATAGAGTAAGCAGGAAGAGTGGCCACTGTCTTACAGAGCAAGGGATCCCAAACCACAATGAAGCAATATAAAGCCCATGGAAGAGCCTGAAGAGGACACTGACAAATGACAGCACTCAATACTCCTGGCATTAATATTTACAGCATCTGGCAAGAGTAGCTCAACAAAGCCTATTTTCCAAAGCACAATTTTCTACAACTTAAGTAAAAAGTTGTAGAACTTCTAGAAAGAAGACTTGTCATTCCTTTGCATCCTCAAGTATCTGAGAAATCCTCTGCCACAATGTCTCATTTTCCTTACAGTTACTATTCCATTAGACCAAACGTATAAGTCTACTGGAAAAGACATTTCCAGTCCTGCTGAAGACCTATCTAAGTGTCAGATAGTGAATTTTATGGGGTTTGAGTTTTTGAATTCTAGGAAGCAACATAAGAACTACATTAAAAGGACATTTTTCCTACCTTTCCCTCACCCCCTACTCAAATTTCTGATTTTGGAACCCGAGTAACAATTCTTTGTCTCTTTTTATCTATTGAAGTCTCCCAGGGTCCAATGTGGTTTTTTATGCAGCTGTCCTGAATTTGCATCCAGAATTATGATGATTTTGTATTTTGTGTCTATTAGTATTTCTCTACTACAGCTATACAAAACCTCAGACTGTAAGAACCGTCACCAACTACTGGGTTTGGCTGCAGTACTAACAGTCTGTTACCTATGTCCGCTTTAGTGGAAATTTTGTGATACTTCGCTGTTACCTTGATCACAAGACTACTATAAAGCAAACAAAGAATCCAAACTGTGTTTAATGATTCCATTTTATCATATCATACAATTTGTAGAAGACTGAAAATTAAGAATTGTAAACAATAGAGACATGGAATCATGATGTTATCTAGTCACTACCAGATAAGCAACAACAAGCATGTTCTTGGCTCACTGAGCAGGGATTTAGCTGCCAAATCCCAATCAACACTAATTGGATTGTCCTTGACTTCAGAATATACCACTGACACCAAAGGAATAATTTATTTCAACAAATACATATAACTGCAATGCAGTTCACAAGACACCAATCAGAAAATTAATCAATAGTGTTAATGTTAGAAATTTTTTTTCCAACTACATAAACAAGAGGCCTGAAAATCCTGTGTTACTGCAAAGGAGGAGTAACAGAAGAGATGAATCAAAGGAAGACTTCCTAACTACCACTATATATAAGATACAACTTTCACTAAGGTTTATCAAGGTTGAACAGTGAATCTACTGTTCCACATTTTGAACACAGTAGTTGTGGTTTGCTCTTGTTTTTTATTTTGTAAGTACCAGTAGCTGGGAAGGTATTTTAAATTCACATCAATGAACTATGATAACAGTTTAATTATCTTCTTCAGTGTCATAAGACTATTATGTTTGTGACACTGGAGGAGTTAAATGTCCTTCTCATTCTCTCCCCATTGAAGAATATGCTTGCTGTTATAGAAGGCCAGTGCTTAAACAGTATTCAGGCTTGCATAACACACTGTTTTCCACAAACACACTGTAGCAAAAGTGTCTTTTTGTTAGATAATCCACAAAGTTAACCCAGGACAGAAAAGGGGAAAGAAAGTTTCTTTATTGTGATTTAGTCTTAAAATATCCCCAAAGATATGAAATGCTACTTCCCTCAACAGAATCTGTGTCCTCGCATTTTAGGACAAAGAAAAATAGCTTGCAGAGAAACATTCAGCCTCCATGAAAGTCTTGATTTAAATTGAAAGGCTGGGAAAAAAAAGTATTCTTATTGCCGCTGTTATTATGACAGCAAGACCAAGTAAGCAACAATTTTTTAGAGATATTCACTAGCAGACATTCATGGAAGAGAAGAGTTATACTGATCTGTACTGATTTTAAGATTTCTCTAAAATTATAGTGAATCCTTAAATCATAATAACAAGAAATTTTTTTAGCCAACACTATGTATTAGAAGAAACTGTTTGAATACATTTTAGAAAGACTGGTGGCGTTTGGTTTGGTTTTCTTCCCTCCAAGCAGATTTTCAAGATAGTTTTATCTCACCAAAAAAAAAAGCCCAACCGAAAAAACAACAAACCCACACACCACAAAAAAAAGACTACCCCCACATGTAACAGAATTACTCTTTTCTCATTATTTTTCAGCATAGTAGTGTGGAGACTGTTGCATTTGAAAATGAAACTGAGCAAAGACAAGGTTTGTAGAAAGAGATAATTTCTTACACTAGAGCAACTAATTTGTTTGGAAAAGTTTTTGGGCACCCGTGTCCTTCTCCAGTCACAGCCAACTACAGTAATCTCTTACCAATATGCACACACTTACATATCTGCATTCTGCTTCAGTTCTGACAGTACACTTGATGCTTCACTAAATTACAGCTACAAGAATTCTTTTGCCACAAGAAGGATTTAGGTTTTGTTGGGGTTTTTTTCCCCCTTTGAATTTCAATCAAATCAAGCCACAGCTCAGTTAAGAAAGCCATTGAAGTAATACCTTGATTCCCAAGACCCGGAAAAAAAGCAGGAAGGGAAGAAGACCA
>BJBW01006280.1:6632-27268 GCA_004320125.1 Scolopax mira
CTGTGTTAGGAGGCTGTTGGAAGCCTGATTCAAGACCCACTGCAGGATTTCCAAAGATTCACTGAGATGATTTTTGAATGAGACTCTCTTTGTGCTAGAGCACGCTAAATAACATGGAATGCTTGCTGAAAAACCTATTACCATTTCATGCATGGCTAGTGCTGCTCATGTTGTTTGATGGTTGTAAATGTTCAGAAAGTTACCACCTATTTATGAGGCTATTGAAGGCATCCCGACTGCAACAATACTGTTTCATTATTGTGAGCACTTCTTATACAAGGTGCAGGTTGCTTTTGCTTAATTTTGTTGCCATTTAAAGTTCCAACAGCAGTAATCAAAACCATATGACTTGAGTTACCAGCCAAACAAGAAGACTGGCGGATGGTCAAAACAATTTGTAATACCTCATGGGAAAGTTAATTGTTCAGCAAATTATTCAGCAAATGTTGCAAATTCACAGACAATGTTAAAATCTTTTGAATATTTTGTCATCATGAAAGATCTGTGTCTACACAGAATGTTATTTTAAATTAATATTTCAACTGGCTCATGTTTAATTTATTCAGTGTAGCTGGCCTGGTTTTGTCCTATTGACAGCAGAAGTACAAATGTATAAATGTGCTCTGATTCCCCAATTCCCTATTTAATAAAATATATAAACAAAATAAGAACCAGCTTTAAGGCACATCCCGCTGTGTGGTTAGTTCTCTTAAGAAAATTAACAGACATTATGGCATCCCAGTCCTAGCTGTGCTGGGATCTCAGCTGCCAGTTGCTTAAAGGCTAGGGTCCCCCTTCATGTACGCACAAGTCATTAAAAAATATAATTGTTGGTATTTTAAGTTGCCTAAATTAGGAGATATCTTGATATTGGAGATACACTTGATATTCATTAGGCCAAATCGATTGCTGACAAAAAGCCAAGAAAGAAATTGTATAAATGCAACTCTAATGATCTAGACAGGCCTTCTTACAAGATTTCTTACTTCAAAATTAAAAAAAATAATCAGCTATTATCTTAATTTTTGTTGTTTAAATGCCACAAAGGATAGTGCAAATTAGTTTCTTTGTACTTGAGAGACATGGTACTTGCTAAACATGTAGGTCAGGTTTCTTTTTTGTGCTCTGCTCCTCTCCACCTCATGACTCCTTTGTGGCCACCGGTCTGCCCAGCAATATGTCAGACTGAGGGCTCAAAAGAGAAATTTTGAACATTTCAATTTCTGTGTAATAATTTAGATAGTTTTCTAATTATTTAAATGGCATTTATAATAATTTAAGTGATTTGAAATGCTGAACATTGTCAGATGCTGATGTGTTTTTCTCAAAAATAGCCTGCAGCTTCTTATGCAACGAAGCCTCCTTGAGAACTTTTCTATGGCTTATGCCCAAGCAAAGGACGTGCTGATTTTTTTTATAGACAAGAACATGACTATGTATAGTAGCAGGCTGTACTAAGAGATGACAGTGTGTTCATCTTGGGGACAGCAGTTTTCCCTCTGCTTTAAGTTACAGGAGCTGAAGAGACAAGGTGTCACTCCTCTGGTTTCTGAAATCTTCTGCCCAGATGGCACTGTATACTTGTACATTCAATTAAATGATAACTTAAGTTTCCTAAAATACCTGAAAATCTGCTGTGGTTGCTCTCCACACACTTGATCACAGATGTGTTGCTCACCCATGGGACCAGCCAAATTAAAGATGGAACATTTGAAAACTGTTGCAAATGTTAGCAACTGGTCTTTTAAAATAGAAAATCCATTATAGATGCAATTCCAGAGTCAGGCACAAAGCAAAGACAGCCCAGGTATGACTGTCAGACAAGCTCTGGCACATCTGTCGGGCTGAGAGGGGCAGAGCACAGGCCTCACCTTCCCCCATTCACAGCACAGCCTGTTAGTAGGCTCGGCCACAGAAGACAAGTGTTCAGTGAAGTAATTACTGAACTGGAGTGCTCAACATGCAATTTCATATTGAAATTTGTCAACTTTAGTTTAATAATAGGAGAAAACAACCACAAACAAAAATCCATAGTAAAAACCACCATTAAACAAAAACCTGGTTTTCATCCAGACAAATTTCAAATCTACATCTCATTCAATGATGGGAATTCAAATTCTCCTACAGTCAAAAAGCAAGCTTGTCCTTTCATACAATCATGGTAAAAACCATGGATAACTATAGTATCTTCATTTTTGCTAATTTATGTCCTTTTGTGTAATAAGCTATTTTTAAATTATTCCCTTCTGATACCTTTATACGAGAGCTATAATTTCTTTTCTCCCTCACTTGCTATGCTTTGCAAAGTCACATTACAGAGCAACATGTAAAGCATGGATAGAATTTGACAGTACTTCATATAAAATGTACTTTTCAAGAACAGAAATAATAAATGCCCAGGATATTGCTATTTTTTCTGTTATTGTCCATTAAACCCCTGGAAGGGAAAAAAGTACACTGCAAAGTCACTAAAGATTCACCAGCCCATCCTGTTTTTTAAACACAGAGGAAACTTCAGGATACAGTGCTGTGATTCCTGCGAGTAGACCATTTTGAAGCTAAGAAAATTCCATTCAGATACCACACTTATAATTTGCAACCTTATTTATACTTTGCCTTCTGTTCTGCAAATAAGTCTGCCATATTTTTGTCCTAGTATTAGGTGCTCTGTTTCAAGCCAGGCAGATGTTGTAAGTCTAAAACCTCAGTTGTCATTATATTTGTGAATCAGTTTTGCTACAATAGGGAGCCCTAAAAGAAGTGAAGCCATCCGGTATTTCTGATATAGGAAATTAATATTCTTCCATATACTCAAAAGTATATTTTTGGTTGTTTAATGATGATATTATATTCTTATTCTGATTTATATATTTTGGCCCTTCCGAATACCCTTCATCTTCCAATTAGTTTCCCCATTACATGTATAATTAAAGACAAATCAGATTATGGTGATTAGCATATATTATAAACCATTTTACTAATTTCTGAGGGCATATTCCTACAAGGGATAACATAGAAATTACAAGGCTAATTAGACCAAAATTACCTTTGCTAATGAATCTAAGCAGTAGCTAAATCCTCTAACAAAAGAGGCGATTTTGTGCTTTGGAGGTTGAAGGTGTGGTTCTCAGGAACCAACATTAGGAATAAATCCGGGAGTTTCCAGAAGATTTACAGAGGGCTGAGCTCCAAAACACCTGAACTAATTCTCTGAGAATCTGGTGCCACGGGGTCTAACTGTGGACATTCATAATATTGTAGAAGTCTGAGGTGAAGGAGAAATACTTCTGCACAAAGAACAGCTCTTCCCACGGTTCTTGGGGCTCACAGGGAGAAAAAAGGACGTTTGAGGAGGGAGTGCCAAATTTTGCACGCGGTGTGAGCAATATCATCTGGCCAGCAGGGTTGGTGAAGGCAGGTTGGGTGGCCACAGTCTTGCCTCAGGGCTATTGCCCAGGCAAAGAGACTTAGAGTTGCAATGAATGAGGAATGTTGGGGGTCATGGCCAAAGTGTCAAAGGCAGAAACCCACAGTGGAGGGATGCCAACACTTCTATCTATCCATGTTGCAAGTGCAGTGGTACCACTCCCTTGTTCAACAAGGAAGTGTACTGAATTCAGGAGCTGCTGTTACAGATGAAAACATTTCTAGGTATTGAAGCTCAAGCCCAGGACTCAGGACATTCAAGGTGGTTTGCAGCCACAGAGTGGGTATGCAGCATCTGAAAGTTGGTTAGTCCCAAAACTCTATGTGCATTTGAGTTATTGACTCTCCTTTGAATTGATGAACCCAAATCCCTCTGAGGGCTTTGATATTAGTATCCCTGACCTGGAGTCTCCCTGTCTGTAAAAGGGAAAAAGTAGTACTTTCTACTCTGGATATGCTAAATATGTTGAAGAGAGAGGAGCAGTTCAATGGTGGAAATGAAAAGTCATAAAAGTACCTAAAAACCACCACCAAAGAAGGATTGCCAGGGCTATTGCAGGCATAGTCCTTCCTCAGTCTCAGACTCATAATGAAATGACACTATTGACTGGAGGTTTCCTTTCCACTGACTTCTCCACTGGGATAGATATCTGTGCTTGGCCTGGAACATAGTGCTTCTTCCCCTCGTTCTTCACTGGGATGTATATTTGGAATATCACAGTCAAACTGTTCACCGTCTCTCTTTTCAGATGCTAATTACCTGTTGAAACTTTCAGCCTCTGAGTTGAAGCTTTCCAGACCAGGTTTCTGCCTGGATTAATTTCATTTAAATGTGTAAGTAACAAAGCACAGCTATTCTTGTAGACAGGGAAAATATTCTCCCTTCATCTGAAGAAAAAAAAGAAGAAAGTAATAGATTGTTTTGAGCAGCTTTGGTGTCGAAATTGGGTGGGAGCAAGAAAAGACTGAAACACTATAGGAAAATAGTCCTTGGAGAGGCGACAAGGCTTTTGGTGTTCCAGAGAAGCTGTCCAAGATTTGGGGATGATAGTTTCCATATGCACAACTGGTTTGCACAACTATTTCCCCGTATTCTACATAAAATGAAGCACTGCTGTGCGTGGTGGTACTGTTCTTTGTACACACTGCAATAGCTCACTAGCAGGTGGGGTGGATTGTACTTCCATTGCTCCACAATAAGTGAGGGTATGATAGGAGTGAACATGTAGAAGAGAACAAGCTTTGAGATGTAAAGATGTCCATTGGAGGTGATGGCTTTTGACCTGTCCAACAGCTGGGTAGCTTTTCTCTTCAAAAAAACAACAGAATAGGAAAAGGACTACTACTATAGTCACTGGTCATGTATGTGTGTGTAGGCTGCTCTTAAATGAAACCTGGTTTAGCTGACTTCAGCCTGTGTGCATCAAGCTGTCAAGATTAAGGCAGTATATGGTATCAGAGAAAATTAACTATACATTTCAAGAGGAGTATTTATGGACTTCAAAACAGAAAGATCTGCAGAGAACAGAACCACGCAAAAAGGGCAGAGGGATTTTTTGGAGGAACTGAGGCTTATAAGGGGCTTGTAGCTGTTTTTCATGCCTGTCTGTAGTGCAAGGGTTGTTTAAGAACATGGTCTCTCATTGAAGGACTTGGGAATCTCAGAGAGACTGATGGGACTAGTTGAAACTACTGTTTAATAAAAGAAGCAGTTTTCCATGATGTCACTGGCAAAATTGTCTTTACTTCATTTAAGTTTTTGGCAAATTAACATAAAATTTTCATTTCTGATTTGGATACTGAGGAAAAGAAGACAAATAAACAAACACTTAGGGAAACACCTTTCCTCCTGATTCCCCTGACTCAACTTAAGCCAGACACCTCCTGAGCTTCAGCTTCCCTTGTTTCCACCAGCCCTCTCACTCGGTCCCTCACAGCCTCTCTGGTGAGACGGTGGACAGCACTGGATGGTGGTTCTGCACATAACTGCCCCTTGTTTTCCTCTCTCCACCAGCTGCAGAGGTGTCCTTTCCCTGGTGTGGGTCATGCATGGGAACAGTCTGTCCAAGATACTTCCTCTGTCACAGAGCAGTTCTTGCCAAGATTGCATCTCCAGCCATGTTCCCAGGAATGCTGTTCTATGTGTCTCCTCTACATTGTCTCAGGTGTCTCCCACCCATGTCTCCTCCTGTGACTCTTCTCCCTTTCCTTAACCATTCTGGAGACAAGCAACAGGGATGCCCAGGTGGCTGGGGCTCTGTGTCATGCCCAATGTGATGAAAGAAATCATGAAACTTGTCAAGACAATGGTGAGTAAGAGTCAATTTTCCTGCATAGCAAGGTGACTCAGGGACCTTAGTGGCAGCTGAGCAAGCCACGGGGACCTGTGCACTTTGGGGCACTGGCAGCTGGTAGGTGCTGCCAAGGAGGGAAGGAGAGGGTACCAGATGCCTGCAGTAGGTGCAGAAGGGAGGTCAGAGCTGAGCGCAGAAGTAATTTGGCCATGCTTTGGAAAGAGGAGGCACCATCCCTGGTGCACGAATGGTGTGTCTGAGTGGGGTGCACATCCCTGCCCAGACAATGACACTGGGGCAGGGGGGCTGAGGCTGGCAGTCCAGCTCCGGGAGCCTGCAGGAAGACATCCAAACCCAGGAGAAGTGTAAGGGAGGTAGGTTATATTACACCCTTCCTTTAAGCATTTCCTTTTGGCTAGCTCAGGTTTCTGCCTCTTACCCTTCAGGGCTGGCGTAGTCAAGGGCTGTAAATCTTTCTCTGGGAGGCAGCCAGCTGAAAGCTGGTCACTGCCGCAGCAGCTCTCTTTGTGGCTTCAGGTCTGTTTGCCTGTTGGAAAGATGCTACTGGTACACATCCTGCTCCAAGCACAGCAGCTCACATGTCCAGTTTTTGTGGAAAAAAGCTAAATCTCAGCCAGAATTAGGTCAACATTGTCATGCACATGATCACTAGGCTTCTTTTTCAAAAAAGAAAAAGCTGAGAGACTCCTGGGAATGTAAAGCAACATTGCCTTAAGTAAGTTATTGTCTTATATCCTGCCTGTTAAATGGATGGGTTCCCTTCCATTCTCCCTGGTCACTGTTGCTATTCAGCATCTGTGCTTCCTCTTCAACACAAGGTCTTCCTATGGGCTTGTATGACAATTTGTCTGCTGGCGCCTGTAAGCACAGTGGTTGCCCTTCAGGAATGACTTGAAACAGTCATAAATCACAGCTGAGGCTGAATCCCTCTGCTCTTCTGCACAGGGCATAAAGCCCTGCCACCAAAATTACCCTCTCCACTTGGAGGAGACCTACATGGAGGCCTGATCTGGCCAGCACGAGTGGAGCAGCTGGAGACCTTCTAACAGATGTGAACCCCATCCTTTCCTACCCCTGCCTGACTGTACTGAGAGGGTTTTATTGCTTGATTGATCTTTTTCTTTATCCTTGTCCTCTGAGATGTACACCCCTTAGGGACCTGTCCTTGAATTTGAGATAACTGGTCTTATTCCTACTGACCATCTGCAACCATCACTCCACCACATATTTCATCTTGTTACAACATTTTCTTTACCTCAGGAAGGTCTTTTGTTGAGGCTCCTAGGAGATGGCTTGATTAAGCTCAAGTGAGTATAATTTATATTGTCTTGGAAGAAAGATTTTCTGCAACATAACATGCAACAATTTCTTAGACTTTTCTTCCCTGTGACACTTCTAGAATATGTGAGCACAAAGAATTGCAGCCAAATATAGAATTCAAGACACAACAAACTTTAATTAATTTTCTGGAAGAATTTATCATGGTGGAATCAGTGGGAGGTGAGAAGCAGAGCTTTTCCCTGTATTTCATTTTTGTTAGCTATATGTGACAGTAGCTGTCTCTCAGCATGATCCTTTCTTGTAGCATGCTTAGATGCAGCTGGATTCTGGCTAGACTGTGACGGATGGTGCCAAGCCTCTATTGTTTGGCTGAGGATGAGCATTTTGGAGTGGTTTTGCTTTAAAAACAACTATCCTCCAAACTTTCCATTCTCTTCTAGGTCCAGGAAAAGTTCCTGGTGAGGCATGAATCATGGGAAAGGTAGCGATGTAATGAATGCAAATCTGAAATAATTTCTTCAGGCTGAAAGACCAAAAAAACTCGGAAACATTTCCATGCCTGGGTAAGCATTATTGATGAGCCATTGCTAGAGCATCATGCTCCAGGACAGACCTTTGACCAAAGAGCAGACAGACGCTGCCGGTTACGTACGATCACAGCCGGTGGAGAGCTCCAGCCAGGCTTATGCTAGAAATGTTGGCTGCAACAGGAATGTTGGCTGGGGTAGAGGCATGTGTTTTAGTACAGCAGATCCGTGCCAGGAGCAGCCAAAGTGGAGATACAGTCATGCTAACAAAAAGTGCTCTTGCCAGCGCAGCATATACGAAGTATAACAGCAACAGAGATTCCCTTTGCAGCTCTTGGCATCTACTTGGGGAATTGAACCAGAAGCATCTGCTGTTCCTGTGCAAGCTGAAGTGCCGAGGCCTTGAAGGTGGCTTTATCTTCTCTGGACTGGGCATAACACGCCTGCCAGGGCATGGTGGCTGCTGCCACTGTTCTGAGCACAGCCCCAGTAATCTGCAGTTCCCACTGGTGGGGCAGGTTGCACCTTCAAACAGGCTTTGGGTGCAGAAGGATCTGGTTCCTCCTGTGCACTGGGGACATAATGGATGTGCCTGTACCGATGTCTGGTCTCTGAGAGCTCAAATCAGGGCTAATCCCCATTGTTGATAAGTCCTTATAAAAATCCTTCTTAAGAGTGGCAAATCTTGCTAAAGAGCCACTTGGCAAAAATCATAACCAGCTGGCTCAAGCAGGCTAAGACAACTGGGACCGACAGTTTCTTCAAACCGAGCACCCTCAGGGCACTGCAAAATGCACCCACATCCATATGTTCCTGGAGACAGCATATCATGAAAGCCAAAAGGGTGTCAGGTAGAAGTTTTGGTTTTGGTTGAGAGCTAGACATCCTGTAACAACAGCTTACCTTGTTAGAGGCTAGTGGGTGCCAGTGGGAGGGAATTTACATTCACCAGACAAATGCAAATTCCAGTGACGAGATTAAACTTGTAAGAGTCTTACAGAAAATAAACATCCTGGTTAGGCAGAGAGGCTGGACGACTGGCACTAAGCATAACCATTGGATACCTAGACCTCAGCAAAGAGTGTTAATGGATAACTTGATACCCTAAGTGCTGAAGAAAACCTCAAAAGTCCATTTGAAAGGAGTTACAGAAACTCTGTGTGTCTAAGATAAGGAAGGAGGCCAACAAACTCAGCTCTGTTGAAGGCACTGGGAGTGATTTAAGAGACAGGAAGAGGATCTGAAAAGCTGTTAAGGCTGTGGGAAACACTGCTTCCAGGGGTAATGGGATTCTGATTTTCCCAACCTGAGGTGCAGGACACAAGCAGGGCAAAAGGAGTTTATTCTTAATGAAAAAGTAGAAAGAAGCAGAGAAGAAGAATACAGAGATGTATTTCTATCATACTCAGTCATTTTTCTAGCTAAAGGACATACTTTAGGAAAGGAGGAGGAGGGCGATGTTATAGCAGAAAGTAAGTCCTGCCAGACCATGTTTTGAGAAACTCAGACACACACAAACAAACCATTTACAGATTATGGGGAAATGAAAGACTGAACTACCTAGACAGAAGGACATGGACACTTCCAGGACACTGATACTTTCAGATACTGGTAAAACTCAGTTCCATGATATAATAATAATCTCCCTGAGGCTGCATGTGGTCTATGATCACATCAGGTTTTTATCCACTAGGCCTAGATGATTATGGTCTTCCTCTCCTAAGAGAAGATAAATTCTTGCTCCTTTTTACAGCAGAGATCTTTTTTCCTTGTATGTATTACAAGTAAATGCATACATTCTTATATGCATTCTTTTAAGAATGTGATTTAATATAGTAGAGGAGGTCTGATTCTGCACCACCTCAGTGCATGAAATCAGAGGGAAACATGAATTTCACTGAATTTTTAGAGTTGGAAGTGACCGTAGAGATCATCTAGTCCAACTCCCCCGCTGAAGCAGGATTGCCTAGAGATAGAGCATGTCACTCAGGACTGCATCCAGTTGAGTCGTGAAAATCTCCAAAGAAGGGGGCTCCACAACCTCCCTGGGCAGCCTGTTCCAGGGCTCTGTCACCCTCACTGTGAAGCAGTTTTTTCTCATATTTGAGTGGAACCTCCTATATTCCACTGAATGAATAAACAACTGCAATGACTTCTTGGGTTTGCCAGCTTTTTAACTTACTTATTCTGTTAACTTCTTGCAAGTGGAAATGACTGCAGAATGTGCAAGGCCTTAAAGCTGCAGTGCAATAAGGTGTCAGTGTAATAAGGTGTCATAGGCTTTGCTCTAAAAATAATAAAAAAACCCACTTCATCATGTAAGACCCTGGCTATGCTATGGCTCATCTTTTTCATTCTTCTTCATTGCACAAAAAACAGTCTTGCAGATATAGCAGGAAATCCAATTTTTTCAGACAGTGTCAGAAGACAGAAGCAGACAGATAAAGAGCTGAATTCATCCTACCCAGGAAGGTACAATGAGCTTGTTTAGATAACAAACAGACTATATTATTAAAAAATTATATGTTTTAAAAGTGATTCCATGTCTTAGCAACCAGGACAAAAGTTGAGAAACATTTCTAGCTACTGATCTACTTCTGAAGAGCTTCTGAGTGAGTTCACAATGGCGATTTCAATGATCCAGGCACTTGTCAGAAGGGCAACTTGCTGTTCAAGCAATTCAGGCAGATCCTAGACTGATAGTCACACTTTTGTGAAACTGTCCACCGGGGCAATGCTCTCTTGATGTGTTGTTCACAGGAAGAGAAGAATGGGGATCAAATGGAGCTGCAGTTTCAGCTGCAGTGACTACAAAACGGTTGCATTCATGATCTGGAGGAGAGATGAGAATCTGAGTAGTAGAGTTAGGACTGGAGTTTAGGAGAGTGCACTTCAGCTCAGTGAGGAATTCACTATGTAGAATCCCTTGGAAAATGCCACAGATAGGAAGAAGGCTGATTTTATAAGAAAAAAATAAGGAGAGCTCAGGGACAAACTGTCATGTTGTGCAGAAAGAGTGGATGGTGCAGCAAGAGGCCAGCATGATGAAGTGGGGAGCTTCATAATGAACTATAACACAATACCTGGTGCTAATAGAAGGGCAGGCAGCAAAGGAGTTGTATGAAACCATTGGTTGCGTATGTACATACAAAATCAGGAATGTCAAAGCCCTGGAGCTGATATAAGTGAAGGATCTGAAAGGGTACCAAGAATCCTACCGAGTATAGTAGTTGCAAAAGTGCATGTAGATCTGTTGGAGGAGACAAATTAGAGCTGTATGATATGGAAAATGCTGAGAAACTAAATTAACTCTTTTGTTGCTTTGGCTTTCAGAAACAAAACCTGCTCCCAAACCACTGCTTATATTTGAAGACTGGAGGGACAGGCAACAGTGAGGGAACAACACAGTAGGCACTGGTGGGAGAACCTGGATGTATTCAGAGCTATGGGGCTGGGTGAGGTTTTCCCAAAAGTGCTGAAAGAATCAGCTTATGTGATTTCATAGTTTGTAGTTTGTTCTCTCTGACAAATCATGGTGATTGGGATAGATCTAGGACAACAGGAAAAAGACTAGCAGTAAGTCCTTAAGGAGTGCAACAGGAGCAGCCTCAGGAACTTCACTGTGTGAAGGCCAGCCAGCTTCTCTTTGGTTCCTTAAAAGATAGTGGCACATCTCTTCTTGAAATCCATTCACAGACATGTGACAGTAAGAAGGTAATCAAAGATAGTTGACACAGACTGACTTCTACAACAGTGTGACAGTCTATGTGGAGAAGGTGAGGACCATGAATATAATACACCTTGACTTTACTAATGATTTTCTTGCCCTCACCCACAGCATTCTCTTTTGGAAGCTGAAGAAATACAGGTTGGAGAAACAACTTGCTCGGTGGACGGAAGGACAGCTGAACCTCTGGGCTCAAAGGATGGTTGACATCTGCATGGTGGTCATTTATGAGAGAAATACTGCAGGGGTTGTTTAACATCTTCATCAACAACCTGTTTGATAGCACAGAATGAGCCATCAGCAAATTTATAGAAAGTATTTAATTAGAAGAAGCAGATGGCAAGATGTGTGGCAGAGCATGAGTGGAGTTTTCAATCCAAAAGACTTTTGCTAAACGTGACGGCTAGGTCAATCTAAACAGCTTGAATGGTTTAACAAGGAGTAATGCAAAGTTTTGTACTTATGGCAGAATAACCCCATGCATCAGCACAGTGAAGTGACTGGCTAGTGGTAGTCCTGCTAGAAAAGCCCTGGGTGTTTATGATGGATGGGTGCTGACAGGGTATTCTCACTGCCCTAAGGCAATCCATACATTGAGCTACATCAAGAAGACCTAACATAGATCTCCATTAGTAAGCCTTGTCCTACTTTGAGTGGGAGACTGGGTTAGATGACCTCTGGATGTATATTCTAATCTACACTTCCATGATGTAATAGCTTCAATCTCAACAGCTGCTTAATCTCTGAATAACTTCATTATTTTTTTTCCCACAAAAAATATGTATGAAAAACTCCACTGATCTATGTTGGTATCAGTGTGAACTTGAGGCACTACTTGAATTTTCCATACAAAGTCATCTCCCTCCCCAGGCAACAGCACTTATTGTGAAATCATAAGGTAGGCAGGTTATGAATGTGGTGTGTGGAAGTTGGGAATTTGGTCGTTTACACTCCTACCCTGGATACTTCTGACTGGCTTAAAACTATTTGCTTTATAGCTTAGTAAAGTGATGCCAGTTGTTATGAATCTTGATAGCTGGGAGGGATGGGGTAATAGTCCTTTCTTGTTTTCATTACTGGCCTATATAATTGCACTTTATAAAAGCAATGACTTCTTAAAATGCACTTTGTCTATTGTAGCTGTCCTCAGGCAAGAAGACAGTATGTCTGGTTAAACACTCAGCCTTTAGAGCAATAGCAGAAAGTCTGATATTCTCCTCTGAATCATGTAAGGGGAGAAAGGAGCATATCCCTTCCTGAGGACAGGGCTTTGAAATTAAATTCTCCATCTTGCTCTGGTTTCCCCAAACACTTTTGGTACACTCATCTATACACCCACTCTTTCTAAATTGAAAATGGAATGCTTTGTGCTTTTGGGGATTAGTGACTTGAGCAGAGCCACTGGATGAGATCAAAAGCTTGTGGGAAAATTATGAGCTTGCCTTTCTTCAAGTAGAAACACAGCAGCAACCCTCCCAGGGTTCTGTTGTTGCAATAGGCATGAATGATTTCACCCAAATTCATCCTGTCGCATCCTAGGCACTTAATGAGACACCTAAATTAAGAGGCTCTGTCTTAAGATCTCTTATTCCTGGAGACAAGGAGGTCTGGAATGCAATTTAGTCTTCCTATGACCTGAATTACTCTTTCAGGGTGCCTGTCTCTCTCTGGACACTAAGGCGGCCTTGGGTGACTAATGCAGGCACTCCAAACCTCTCTTTTTGTTTATCAGCTTGAAAGTCAGGATGTAGATATTCTGTCTATGTAAAGCTTACAAGTTGTGGTTAATTCTGTTGGCTGAATGATTCAGTGTGATGAGTCAGCCCGGGGCTGACATGTTGCTGATACACACTACCCAGACAGTCTAGAGGATACTACAGAAGAAACAAGAGAGTCATTAACCTCAGTGACTCTGCTGTGGACAGACGGACAAGAGATAAGCTAAGGGTAAGGTCTGAACTTGAAAAACAGTGCCACAGCTGTGTGGCAGCACAACAGCTAAATACTGCCAACGTGCTGCAGCTGGCCTTCCCTCATTTTCTTCCTTTTCTTTCCCTCTTCGATGCATCAGGCCTGCTGTGAGAGCACCGTGCTTTGTTGTGCTGATCTGCACATGTTGAAGGGACAGACTTCAAAGATTTCCATGAGCCACGTACAACAACTCTGACTCCCTTGCTAGCTGTTTGAAACTCTGAAACATAAGTCTAGGTGGAAGAAGACCTGCCCATA
Organism: Scolopax mira; assembly: GCA_004320125.1. Classification (NCBI taxonomy): domain Eukaryota; kingdom Metazoa; phylum Chordata; class Aves; order Charadriiformes; family Scolopacidae; genus Scolopax; species Scolopax mira. The sequence goes on from BJBW01006280.1 coordinate 20,138, forward strand.
AAGGTCTGATGACATTTAATTGGTCTTCTTTACTCGTGCCTTCTCTAGTCTCCATGGATGATCCAATCTCACTGGAGATGCAGGCAAGCATGAGCTGATGGGCTGTTCCCTAAGACTGTGCCTCCTGTCAGATGAGCTCTTCCAGAGACAGGTTATGAGCTCATTAGAGAAGCATCCTTTAAGGCATGTTGGCTGCATCCTTTAAGGCTGCTGCACGTTATCTGTGTTGCATATAGTATTGAGCCTTTCCTTAGCCCTGTTGGATGGCCTCCTGTTAATTATTTCCTTACCAGGTACTCATCCTCTTGGACCTCAGCTGCAGTGCTTGAGAAGGTCTGATTCAACCATGTTATTTCTCAGCACCAGGTAAGACATCTCCAAACACTTCTTCTGAAAGATGGCACTCTCTTTTTTTCTGCTTTCTTCCATTCCAAGGCATGCAGTGATGTCTTGCCTTCTTTTTACTACATTCACCAAGTATTTTTCTTGACAGGTTAGTTCTACTGTACTTTAAGAAATGTATATGTTGCCAGTGTATGGGTGGAAACAGAAAGGAATGCAGAGAAAAGCTTTACCTCTGACATCAGGAAGGGTTTTGCAAAACTGAGGCCTGGGTTCCTAGCTCTCGACTTCAGGTGCTTAAAGGAGGTGCCAAAGAATCCAGTCAACAGAGAGAGCCCAGTCAATTGAGCTGATTCCATCTGGCAGTTGGTTTTTTTTCTTTTTTTTAATTTGCTTCAGGTACCATCAGAAAGAGCCCATCTTTCTGTATTGTTCACCTTCCCTAGGCCAGGGCTGGACTGTGCTGTGACTGTGTGTTGAAGAAGGTTGTCTATATCCTGGAAATCCTCTTTCCTGCTGTGAGCCTGGAAAACACATCCCAAGCCTCAAGAGTTGTTCCTATGAAATAAAGATCTTGGTACCCATAAAAGATGTTGCCTTTCCTGTTCAGATGGCAAAATACACATTTAGCTTTTGTTTCACAGAGCTGCCCATTTGTTTGAAGCTGAGAGCACACCCTGAGTGTTAGTTTCCTTCTTTCCTTGTTTCAAAGTGCACGCTGCATGTCTGTATAGAAGTATCCCTAAGCATAGGAAATCCTTCTTCCTTTCATTGTGCATCTATTGGCCATGTCATCCATTTGTGTAAACAAAAAGGCAAATTTTGAAAAGGTGGGAAATCCCAAGAGCTTAATTGAATTAACTCATTTTTTGCCTTTCAGTAGATTGTATTTACCTCATTTTACAAAGTATAGCACTCCTGAAACTTTCACATGTCCCTGAGGGATCCAAACCCCCTAGGGGCTCAAGGTACCAGATTAATCAGTGGTGACTCAGATTGCTGTGTAAACCTGGCCACAGGGAAAGTGGGCTCCATCTCACTGGAAAATATCTGGAGGATATAGGTAATATAAAGAAATAGAATTAAATAATTAATCTAGACAGAGATAAGTTGTATGGAGGTAGTTAACCATTGCAGAACTCAGAAGAGCTGTTCTGCAGGGCGTGTGCTCTCAAGCCATGTGGATGGGGAAGGCTGTAACTACACTGATGGTGCTGACCGCTGCAGCATCCGATCTTTCAGCCTGGCAACACAAGAAACTTGGAGAAGCTGTACAGCCTCCAGCAACGAGAACAGTGCTTATCCAGCCCAGGCTAGCATAGGGACCTTGCTTGGTAGGATTACAGCAACACCAGCTACTGTCTAGCCAAGTGTTTCTTTATGACTTTGAAGTGTATTTTTATTTTTTTTCATAAATAGATGGCTATCTTGTTTCCCCAAAGCAAAATAGAGCATGGTTTGCTTCCCAAGGACACCCTTGTGCCTGTGTGCAGGAAGGAAACATCTGTGGAGGTGAGCAGGGGTGGTGAGGGGTTTTTGCTCAGTGATGGTTTGTGGGAATTCATTGCAAACCACTTGAATGGTTGCATTGCATGCAAAAAACTTGAATGCTTTATATAAAGTGAGTAGTTTGATAATGTCCTAGCAGTCAGGACTATTTCAGGTCTGGGCTTTTCCATTTGTTTTACTTCTTGCTTGTTGTGCATGAGATGCCAAAGAAAATTAATTAGAAGAACCATAACTGGACAGGCACTGAGCCTGAGTGATGGCCAGCAGCCCACCTGGAGATTGGGTCTGTGTCTGGAAAGTGTGCCCAGCCTGACCAGGTGCAGGCCATCTCTAGGTGACCTGGCAGAAAGTGGAAGGCATCAGTGTGGCCCCTACACTCTATGTGATGCCCAGACATCATGCAGCATCACTGTGCTGTGTGGCAGGAATGTTGGGATCCAGGACCTCTGTACTTCCCCAGCTGCTCTGATCTCAACTTAGATGCTGTCCCAGCCAGGGAGTCCGTGGGACAGCCAGGACTAAGTGCCCAAATGCCCTGCAGCCCCTCTCCTTTACTCTTACCTACCGACAGTATTAGTGGGTCACATTTTATGGGAGAAGGTAGACAGGTAGTCTATAGCTGTTGGAAAGATAGAACAGGTGAATAGCTCAGAGGCTATTAACCTCAAAAAGAGGAAGAAGCCAAAAAGATGTACCACAAAGCTGCAGTTTAGATGCCGCTGGTTCTGGAAAACGGTTCTGGAAACTTATGGGGCTTTAAGATGCAGTAAACCAACATTTAAAAAGAAATAGGTTCTCCTGCCCTCCTTATCTGTTAGATGATGATGTTCATCCAAAATGTTCACAGTACTGAAGGGCCTGTTTGTAGTGATTGGGGCTTTAAATCTCACCTGTCAAGATCAGGTCTTAACAAATACCTCCTTGGAAATCAGTGCTACAGGCCTAATCTGGCAGTCACTGCATTGGAAGAGCCCAGAAGATTTGTCTGTAAAAAGACCGCACGGTGTCCTGTGGTGTTTCTAATCCCAATTGCTAAAAACTGTAATCGCATCTGTAATGCCTCAGTTGTCTGGACGGGTGCTTTGGCAATTGTTTTCTTCTTCTTCTGGCATTTTCCCTTTTTTTTTTTCTTAGTAGAAATACATGTATAGGAAATAATATTCTATTTTATGGAAATGGTCAAAAACAGGACAAAAACATAAGTAAATGATAAATTAGACTGAGCAGTGACCAACCTTGTTCTGAAGTAATTCTCAAATTACAAATGTTCCTCATCTCTCTGTCGCTATCTCTTCTTCAAGCCTGGCAGCTCTCTTCGTTCCCAGGCATTCCCTTCATTCCCAGCTTGTAATGTCTGAGAAGAAACGCTATTAAATATAATTAAACATATCTAGGAGACACAATCTGCCACTGTGCCAGTATCTATAATAACTGAGGCACAGAAGAATAGAACTCCCTTTTTTCAAGTGTAGCTCACCTACTGCTCAGTAATGGTTCTGTCAAACTAAGTCTCTGCGCCCTACTCTTAAAAACTAGGCATCTGGTATAGTACTCATTTCCAGAAATCTTTTTTTCTACTGTCTGAAAATGGCCTCTTTCTTTAATATGATGATTTTAAAATACACCAGAAATGTATTTTCCTGCGTAACTATTCATTCTGCCTTAAGAAAATAGAAAAAACAGATGGGACTCATTTTCTCTTACTTGGCCCAAACATTTCAACAGGTGGGTTATTTTCCTTACCAGCCTTTGGGCTCGCCACTGTTCTTAATAGGATTATTTGGATAAATAAAGTTATCCAACTTTGGTCCTTTATTAATCATACACCTGAAGCAGAAAACGCAGAAGTTAATGGAAAGGTGTCTGTTCAGGTAAGAAATGAGCTAATGTTACTTTACTATGAAAAGACATAAAATTATTCTTCCCTGAAACAAAAATATTTTTTTTTGGCATAAATATCTGGTTTTGTTTCTGCTGTAGTTCAACAAACACCAAAAAATGAACTGGTTGGAATGTAGTTTGGGAGGGGAAAAGAAGGAAGAATCATGGTTTACAAATGTTAGCTAGGCATATAGATGTCTCTTTTGTCTCAGAGTTATCTCTATACTATTTTGTCAATGTTCAATCTTATTTCTCCTTTTGGGGGTTTATCTACCTCAATTACAATTGGAAGAAGAGAAGTTACAGTCTAACGCACAGCAAAAGAAAGATAAGAAAATCAAACATTGAAACAAAAGCAGTTTCCACTACAGACAGGAAAAGAAACTTTTCCAAAAAAAAGAAATTATGAAGTAAATAGGATGGACATTCTCTATCTTTTCCTTCAGGGATGAATGAATTAACAGTGCAAGGATGCAATGAGATACATGTATCAGTGGTAGATTCCAATGACAATATTGAGATGGAGATCCTGAACAAGGGAAATCAAAAGCTGAGCAGTGCTGTAAGTAGGCAGATCACAAAAAAGATGCAGGTTAAACTCCCCTATGTCATGCTAGATGGCCTTTGCCTGCTTCCCAAGCTCCGATCATCAGGGAGCTGAAGATGTAATAAAATGTACCAACGTGCTGGACCTACCTTTAAAATGAAATAACCTGATGCTGGGAGTGACTGCCATGACTGAGGTGCTCTGACACACCACCTTGTGTAAAGTTTTGTGCTTTCTCCTTGTCATCTGGCTCTTTTGTAGAAGGATTACAGGATTATAGGTGCAATGGGAATGATGCTATAGTGGAGTAGGAGAGGAACCAAAGCATCCTTGTATCTGATGACTGAAGGTATAAATGACATCAATGTGTTTTCCCATCATGCAAGAAAACATGAATTATGAACAGATGTAACAGTGAAAGAGGGCATTATCTGCTTTTTCCACATTTTCCACTAGATCAGGACGCTCAGAGCCCTGCCCAACTGGACCTTGAATGTTTCCAGGGATGGGACACCTACCAGCTCTCTGGGCAACCTCTTCCAGTATTTCATCAACCCCATTGTAAAAGCTTTCTTCCTTCTGTCTAGTCTAAATCTATCCTCTTAATACCTTCGTCCCCCAGCCTGTACTGATAGCAGGGGTATCGATTAAACTCCCCTCCTTAGTTCAGTGCAAGTAAGCTGAAATAACCAATAGCTATGAATGAAGTTGTTTAGATTAACAAAGCGATTAAACAGATGCTATCCTTAGGATCAGGAGAAAATGGTGATGAGCAGATTGCAGTAAGCAAGCTAAGAGCACTCATTTGGTGCCTTTGTATTTGTCCTTGGTATCAGGCTCTTCCGTGAATTTGGCACAGCGAATTTATCACCCTGTAAATGTGGAGATGGTTACACTTGTGAATTTGAAAAGCAGGCATATCATCTTGATGTCTTTACCAACTCCTTCAGCTAGAACTACCTTAGAAAAGTTAGCTATGGCACCTGAGAGACTAGCCAGATCTATGAAAGTAATTTTTCTCAAGCAATCCTCGTATTTGTATATAAAGTACTCATTAGAGATAAGTAAAGCTGTGGAAGAGCATGTAGGTAATTGCACTGTACAAGAATTTATCTTTATATCAGATACTATGGGAATAAACTAGGCAGAACAGAGCTACGTATTTGACAAGAGGTAGAGGAGATGACCCTTCACAAGGTCATTTTGTTTCTGGATAAGACGTTTCTCACAACTGCAGTACTGTTCTGCTTTGGATGAGAAGGGTGTGCGATGTATTTTTTAATGAGATATTTAAGACACTGTTCCCAATGTGAATGTGCTCTAACGAACACTGTGTACTAACTTCTTTTAATGTTGACTGTGCTTGTGACCTTGAATAAATCATTGCATCTCTTTGTGCATATCGCCATCTATAAAATGTCTTTCTCACAGACACGTAGTGAAGATTCATTAGTTAATGTTTACAAAGTGCCTTGAAGACATAAACACAGTTATTAGTTTAACAACTCTGAAGTTTATGAGATTAAGAGGGCATCTCACCCTTTGCATCCTACTCACCAGTTGGGGGCTGCAGTAACTGTCCAATAACTAAATGCATTATTCACATCAGTCTTTACACATAGCTGTTATCTGCTACTAAATGTCTTTATAAGTCTTCGTGGTCACTGGCTCTAACTGTCTATGAGTGCCTAATCTTTTATAGCAGCTCAGGAATAAATTACATTCATTTTTACAAAACTTTTACATTAGAGATGAAAATTTTTTGCATGTCCTAGTATGATTTGTCTCTCCAAAGAACTACAGAATGATTTTTTTTTTAAATCATTCCTTTATTCATATAATCTAGAGCACCTCATTTCCCTGGCATACAGCAGGATCCCATCTGGACCTGGGGTTACCATTAAAATGAAATAAGATTGAAAATCATAAGGTTATTGTGTGCTGAATCTCTGGAAGACATTGGTAGGTATTGTTGTAAGTGTCTTTTCTAAGCTTCCAGATGAAATACCCAACTGATGTACCTCTGCTTCTTATGTCGCAGTTTAATATGCTACGGGAGATATCTCTAGCACAGGAAAGCAATAGAAGTCTTGATGACAGCTATTGTAAAAAGTGTGAATGCTCATAAAAGCCGTACTAGAAATCACATATATTGCTGAACCTCAGGTTTCCACTGATGCAAATGAGATCAGACTTTGTCCCAAGTTGGCTGGTAACATTTGTAATATCTTTTTTTTTTTGTCTTTTTGGCAAAAGGAAGCACCAGTGCTATGGAAAAAAGCAGGAACTGTCAACTCTTAGAGTAGTTCAACTTTGCTCTGATTTATATGTTGATATATGGTATCTATGCTAATGGTAAATATGTGTTCAGTTATCATCCATGCCTCCATTTCCCTATGTTCTTATGTTCTTTTGAACTAGGATTGAATGAATTCATTTCCACATGATGAAGGGACAGATACATGGAAATATGGGGAACAACAGCTGTGTATCTGGCATGGCATGAAATGGGCCATGAAAAACTGGATGAGGCTACTTTCCTTCACTGGGAAAGGTTACCAGAAAGAAAGATCAGGAAAACCATGAGCATCTTTTCATTGATGACAAGACCAACTGTGGGTCCTGGTAGACAGCAAAATGACAATGAGCAAGCAGTGTGCTCTTGTGGCCAGGAAGGCCAATGGAATCCTGGGCTGCATAGGGAAGAGTGTGGCTAGTAGGTTGAGGCAAGTCATTCTCCCCCTCTACTCGGCACTGGTGAGGCCACAACTGGAATACTGCACCCAGTTCTGGGTTCCCCAGTTCAAGAAGGACAGGGAGCTACTGGAAAGAGTCCAGCAAAGGGCAACAAA
>BJBW01006280.1:27363-93419 GCA_004320125.1 Scolopax mira
GAGGTAGAGATTCCTGAGGTAGATAAGGGATAATGTGGATTTATGGCTTTGGTCTGAGATGACCATTCTGGTCTAAAGCCTTTGTGTGTTGCTGTTAAAAGGTGGCTTAGTCTTGGAAGAGCAGTTGCTATTCCTTCCTGCTTGTCTTTCCTTGCCTTAGCTGGAGAAGTCTTGCTCAAGTGCAGAACTATCTGAGACTCAACGCATGTTGCTGGAGGAGTGAATGCTGCTGCATTGCCGGTATGGTTACATTGAAGGAGATGTGTGGCAAAAATGAAGAGACTTAAAATTCAGATAGGGTCTCTAAAAGCAAATCTTCACAGCAAGACAAGAGACTTCTTCCTTTCTGGGGAAAGGAAAGCACTCCTCATGTGTGCAGAACACATTTAATAGTAATCAGTTAATAGTAACTGCCGCTTTGATCTAGGTTTGGTCCAAGGCTCATGCTAAAAAAAACCTTTAGCTTCTGAAGCATCTCAGGCAAGTCACTAGCTGATTCTCAATTTATACTACTTTATCATCTGAACGGTCTTGAACAAAGCTTAGTTACGTAATGATCATGTCAGGCTCCTAAATGAGTTTCCTTTCCTGTAATTACTAATCCTCCAGCTTCCCTCTTCCTTGCAATCTCATTTTCTCATGCAGTGTATGCTCTTTTCGCAGAGACTGATAACAAGATCTTGCAGACAGTCATTTATGGTCTGTTCATTAGTTCACAAGCAAAGGAAGCTAGGCAGACTCTACTCTGATTTTCCTTTTGTTCAATGGAAACTGAACATTTATTATGGTTTTGTTGCTGAGGGAAAGTTCAATTGCTAATGTAACACAGGCTAAAAATTCACAGAAAGAGAAATGTTTCATCTTCTGGAACAACTGAGCTCACATGTATTTTCCAGAGAAGGGAAAAACCTGCTAAACCTGAGTTGAGGAAATTGAAATGTGCTTGTGAGGCTAACAAATATTATGATAATGTTATGATTAGACTCAAACTAAGGATTAACCAGATCACTCAGACTGAAGGTTATGCTTTAAAAGAAACTGAGGCAAATTAAGATACAGAATATACTGGCAAATCACCCAGGTAGGTCTACCCTGTAGCAGTGTTCACTATATGATTGAAAGTAAGTCATTTTTCCTGCCAGATCAGATTAGACTGACTCTTTTTAAAAGATAAAGTGAGAAGTTTTATTCTCATTCTTTTTCTTTTGGACATCACCCTATGGCGAAGCTCATTTGTCTGTGAGGAAAACGTCAGAAGCAATGAGACCCACACTCAGCTGAGTTACTGGGCTGTTGCTTTTCTCTAGGGCTTATGAATTCAGCACTAAATCATGTTCTAGGTCTCCAAATTAAATTAGATGTCATGTGAATGCAAATAAGTGTTAGGTAGTTTAAGAAATACCCTGCAGGGAGAATGTTGACCAGCCTCCTTCCCATTCAGGTGCAGGTGGCCAAGGAAGGGCTCAGGGCCTGTCTCGCCTAACTTGCTGGAGCTGTTGGCTGGACAATCCCCTTCAGCAGAGCCTGGGGAAGCTCTCAATGGGAGAGGGCTGGCCCATTACCTCCAGAGCCATAACTGTTCTCAGTGCTGTGCACCAAGATATCATTTGTCAGGACCTGTGGCTAGTCTGGGATAGACATCACCACATGAACATCCACTTCAGATTGACAGGGTCACAGGCTGGAGGAAGGGAGTTGGGGGCTGAGGGTTTTCCAAGAAACCACCTGTGGTAGTGCAACGTCCTCTCCCTTCAGGCCAGCTGGTACTTGGCGTGATTTTCTCCCAACCTGGGACACATAATAATACAATGGACCAGAACTTAACATAATGGTCTAACATGAAAGAAAGAAAAGGTGGAGAGCAACAGACCAGAACACAATAGCGTGCCTGATCCCACTGGCTCCTACTATTTGAAGATAATAACTCTAATTAATCACTCCTGACAACACATGGATCATGGCAACAGAGAGAGGGGATACCGAGACACCCAGATCTGGCAAGTTCTGGGCTTGTGTAACTGATGGAAAGTACCGGAATATTCCTGGGCTGGGCGAGAGTGGAAAAATGTCTGATGAAAGTCAATTATCTCAGATCCTATAAGTAGTGAAAGACTCTGAGCTCTTCTGGATTGCAGTGGGCTGCAATCTCCCTGCAATATCTCCCCTGAACTGAGCACTGCTCAGGCTGACACCTTGAGGCCAGGGCAAGAGAATCCTTCTAGAACCAATTACTGCCTGTTGAGGAACAGTGATACATTGTGAGTATTTAACCTAAACTAGAGAAAGGGAAATTTTGACTATAGGCTAGCCTTTCTTCCATCCACCTCTCTATCTCTATATTTGTGGTATATACATTAGCTTTATGGATGTGGATGTTCTTCCATCTGTCAGTGAACATGTAGGACTTCAAGGCAGTTTGGCTCTTTGAAGTTGCCCCCTGTTAAGAAATTGCCAATTCTAGCAATCAGAGACTTGTGTGTTTGTGTACATGCACATGCTTTTGCCCATGTTTTGCCCATATGTATATGTATTGATTTGGGATACCCTTATAGTAAGTTAGTGTGAATTTTCCCATCTTCAAATCTGTAATTAGGTCGATGTTCAATTATTTTGTTCACTCACTTTGTAAACCTATAACTGGTTAATGATTAAGTGTTGCTAAAATTAAACCTCTTGATCTACCTTGCATCATTAATGAATTTTTAATTGCTGCTAAATCATAATCATGTCAAAGATTTTCATCTGAGACACCACCATGGGATGGGCCATCAGGGTGCATGTGCTGCCTGGGTGCTGTGGGACCCTGCCCTAAACACTGCAGGTGCCAGGTCATCCTTGTCTTAGTCTTCTTTCAATCTTGCAGTGGGGATATTCTTAACATATTTTAATTCATAGGCCTTCTTCAACTATTATTTCTTTTTCATCAAGTGAAGTAGACCAGTGTGGTGCCTGCAGTGCAGTGACACAGACTGCATGTGCTTTTTGTAGGGCTCAGCCTGGCAGAATTTCATTGTTAGCCTCTGCACCTAATTAAGAAGGGAAACATTCATCTATGCTTAAGTAAAATAAATGACCTTAACCAAGAGAGAAGATGAGAGAATAATTTAAACTTTAAAACAAGGTCACTTTCAAAGAATGTTGTCAGTGTCACCCAAATGTCCAGTTTTATGTCCAGTAAAATTAAATCAAATAGAGTTGTTTGTAAAAATGAGAATGTCATAAGCTTCAAAAATGTGCATTTAAGCCATCTGAACAACACTATTGTGGCAGTGCTATTATGATTTAAACACAGAGTAAAATAAATTGATTTTGCATCAAACTATTCGTACCTTTACAATCATTTTAGTCTTTCTGAAGTTCAGCTAGGTGCATCTTTCCTTTATGGAAACAGAACTCCTGGGAACGCTAAGAAACTTTTCTATTTTATATTCATGAAATCAAAAATGGTTGAATTAGGGTTGTTTTGAAGTATGTCCAAACTTGCCCTCTGAAAGCAAAGAGTCTGTAAACCTAAGTGCCAATCAGACTTCAAAGAAGGTAGAGATATGTGCTTGCTCTTTATATTATTCTGACTTACTGCTTCTTCCTCTATTAAATCACTCAAAGCGCTTTAAGCACTTTCTGTGATAATTGACTTACATTTGGTCTAGCAATTGCAACGGAGCAGGTCTATGCCAACGCAGTCTCCATAGCTGTAGGATGCTATTGGTAATTCTCTGAGTATACTTTAACTTGGATTGAATTTTCAGAGCAGGAATTATATTTTCAGAAGTGTGTATGAGGTAATAAGGCTCTCTTACAGTACAGGATCCCAGGCTGCTTTTTACGCAAGCAATAACTGCAGCTAATTAGAGGAGGCAGACAGTTTTGTCTTTCCTTTTGTAGAGAGTATATGGTATTGTCCAGAAAAGGACAGTTTGTCCAATCAACACAGAGCTGGCTAATACAGGTTTACAAAAATCCAGTATTGTGTGGCAGATTTATGGGCTACTGATAAGTGACCAAAAGCAAGAAATAGCAAAGCTTCCTAAACCAACACCATCTCTAATATAAATGTGGTTTTATGTCTTATAACATACATTGCTAGTGTTCACTCACTCTTCAGTATGTTTTATTCATTCCTTTTAACATGATGGTTGGTTTTCTTAGAGGAGGGAGGGGTGGATTATTTTTTTTAAATGTCCTCTCCATAAGATTTTTGTTTCCTCACTCACACCAACAGTTATTTTTGTGCAAATAACTGAATGGACAATTTTGCTTCCAGCAGCGACTTACAGATACTTGATGCTCCAGAAACAGCAGTTCTGAAGCATGATGTTGCCCACACTGAAACTACTCGTTCTGTTGTGTGAAAGCTGATAGCTTTGTGGAAAAAATGTCAAGAGCTATTAAAGGAAAAGTTCCCTGAAAACATCAAAAGCTGAAAAATTTTTGAAAACATATAGAAAGAATTTTAAAGTTTGCAGAAAATGTGAGGAATGGCATCTTTGTCTCCAAGATGGAAACCATGAGCAGAAACAGAAATGGTTTTCTGTGTCCCCCTGCTGTTGAGATATTTCCACTCAGAGAATTTTTGGAAAAACTCGTATCTGGATAGAACCACAATAAACATAAGGAAAGATGAAAGAGATGCCAAGACAGTGTCATCTATGTAATTTAAACTGTTTGTTTGGAGCTGGGAAAAAACTTATGTTTTTATGACACATAGATTTAGTTTCTTGCTCAGTAAGAAAAGCAGGATTACTCACTGATTTTTGGAATGTGTTCCACATGATCACTCTCTAATGCTGGGGAAAAGACTAGGGGGAGGTCTAACAGGGGAGAGACTGTCTGTGGAGGCAGTAGCATCATTTGATCCTTGGCACAGCCAGTATCTTTGACATCATCTGAGACCAAGACTGCCAGGTTAGTAGCTATGAGTTTTTCATACAGAGGCAGCAGTTATGCACATTAACACTTGTTTGAAATGCCCATCCAGCAGAAAAAATGCCCAGTACAGAGGTTATGTGCTGCATCATAGCCCATAGCCTGAAGAAATACATGTACCTGGCTACCAAGGGGGAAAATGAGGGCAGGCACTGGCAAGTCGGCTGGACCCAGAGGCTTGTTTCTTTCTTGCAGCTGAGCTAATGTCAGCAGTGCTGTGTTTCTAGGAGCAGATACTGTGTTCATTCCAGTGTGGGACCGTGCTAGCACTTGCCTCAACCCCACACCAATATATTGACTTGCTCGGGGTCTTTCTATACCCCTCCTACGCGGGGCTGCACATCCTGTACACAGGTAAAAAAACCCCACATTTTTGTTAAGGTATATTTGGGCCATGAGTATATTTGAATCTAGAGTGTAGCATTACAGATTTGGATATATAAGGCCACCACCAATTTGAAGTCACCTGTTGAGACCATGTACCACGCAAAACTGATCGGCTGCAGTTTTGCTGCTGCTGAGGGCTTGTGGCTGCTTGAAGTGGAGCTAAGAAAGCTTCTTGCTCAGCCTCACTGTTGGCATTTGCTTAGAAATCAGCAAGCTATTCATGTGGATAAAGCTTTTCAGAGCTCAAGCATGTCAATAGTTCTCTAGTGAAGGATGCTTTAACTTGTCTGTCCTCTGGGATCCCCATTATTAAGACGCACCTGTGTCTATGACTGTCTGAAAATTGCAGGTTTCTTAGGGCCAAAATAAACCTTTTTAATGTTCTGTTTGAAGGAGGTGTTTGAATAGCTCATGGAGTCCATACCACTTCTACCTCCCGACACTTCTCTTCCTGAAAAAAAAAAATTAAAAAAAATCAAACCCTACATAGTCAAATAGTAGTTTTATAGGGTAGTATCTGTGATTGTACACTAGAAAACCAATTTAGCACTTTTCTCAGCTCTTCAAATACAACATACGTGGAATGGATATTAATGTGATTTTCCTGGCTGCAGTAGATAGGGTTCTGGGAATGGCTCACAGCAATCTGTTGCTAAGGAGAAATGTTGCTTAGTTTCATATCAACTGAAATATTTTAAGTCTGTATGGCTCCCATTCCAGATGTGCATTTCAATGGTTTAAATTCAGAAGTTATGAACATGTAGATAGCCCTAGTCATACTTGACTCGGGTGCCAAAATGTTGATAGGACAGAATTTCATTGAGATAAATTCAGTGAGAAGATTTATTACACAACGTGAACTTACTGCAGGCACTCAAAAGTGTTTTGCAGTGAGACACCTTAACCTAACCAGCATGATACCAGGATATTTTTCTTAGGCATCAATTTTATCCACATCTCCAGATAAACCCATTACCCTGAATTTACTCAGAGAAGTCAGTCCTTTTCTCCTCTTTTGCCCTACATTTCTTCCAGGAGCACAAAGTTAAATCCCAATTACTTCTCTTCCTTAACCAAACTGTGCTGAATTAGTTCCTGATGCAACTTAATTAACTTCAGCACAGTCTCACCAAGGATTAGCTCATCCTGCTCACCAGTCCTTCAGATAAAATAATTTAATCAGAGGTAACTGATATAACCAACAAACAACCCAAAAGATTCTTTCCTTACCGCTGTCTTCAGAGTCTAAAAATTTAATGTAAAACGCAGGCCCTCTGAGACACTCAAATGCCCTCAGAGTGGTGTGATAGCCTCACAAAATGGAAAGCTTTAGGAAGCAAAGATCAAAGCAAGCTTTTATACTTTTACCGAACAGATAACAAATTCTCACCTTAAAGTATGTCATAATATGAATTCTGATGTCTTTTAATTGATACTTGATCCATGTCTCACGTGGGATTTTTTTTTTTCTCTACACTATGGCATGATGGATGTCAAAAATGAGTGACTTATCCCTAAAAATCTCCTGAAATTGTGTCACTATGCAACAGGATATTAATTGAAAAAAAATCTATCCCTGAACAACAAACCAAAATTCCATTGTTGAGTTACAGACTCATAAAAATAGGAGGTGATTATGGTAAGGCTGAGTAATGACTCTATTAAATGGAGAGTTAAAAAATTTCCTCCGGTGTTTTACATATAGATATTTATGGATATTTTACTCATGGTATAATTTTAATTATCTTGATAGGAAGCACAAAAAGTTTTGACTCCTCAGACAGAAATCACAGATGTGAGTTATGGATGCAAACTGATCTATGTATTTCTACTGACAGATCTCATGACTTCATCTAAACCAGCAAAAGTTTTATTCTGCAATCTCAGTAGAATGTAAAGCACCTACCTGTCATACAAATGTTCTTCTGGAGAAGGCACTGTGTGGAACAGTGCTCTGTTATCAGAAGGACAGGATTTAAAACTGCTCTAAATATCAGATGAATTCTCTGTTGCTTTTTTCAAGAATTGCTACAATGATGGTAATTCTCTCTCTCTCCACTTCCAGGAGCTTTTCCGTATTTCCCCTTTATTAGTATTGCTCTTGATTTCTAAATGCCAAGTTGGGACAAGAAAACAGGGACTCTCCCTATAGAAGCAGTATAGTTATGTGCCTCTTTTAGTCCTGTCTCAAAGGATGTGAATGGGACACGGGAGACAAGCTTCTCCACTCCAGGGGGCATTCAGATTGCCCCTAGAAACAAGATGGATGGGGAGGGTGGTTGTGCCACAGAGGTCTGTGCCTGAACAGTTGCACCACCTTCCAGACTGCACATGTATGGATTTGCCTCAAGTTGTAATGTCTTTCCCATTTTATGGAACTTAATTAGGGTGTTCGTCTGGTTTGCGGTCTGGAGAAGGATGGAGCCCATCAAGATGTGTCATAATGCAGTGACGTAACAGGAAAACATGGGAGGACACCAGATGTTCATACAAGGGTCTATCATTTGGAAATGCAGGATGTTTGACACAAAGGGTTTCACCCTCAGTTGATATAAACAGGCAGAGGCAGCGCTGCCTCCAGCTGTTGCGCAGTGTTGTACGAACAGCAGAGCTGTGCCAGCTAGTGCAGTCCCACAAAAGACCAGGTGAACAGTTTCAGGGGTCTTTCATGAAAAAGCATCACAGTGCAGTACTCAGTAAGTGACTGCTTGGATTTGCTGACATTGCTGTCTTTGCAGAATTGCTTCCAAAGCTGTGATCATCTTACAGTTGTTTCACGTCTTCCTAGCTTGAAATGGAAATGACCTAGCTTCTATTCTGGTTCAGCTTTAGTTGACTTGCTGGCTGGCTGGTTTCTGAATTTCTTTTATTATTCCCCTCCTCCACAGCATTGGTTTTATTTTAACATCTTTTGCTCCAAGTGTTTCCAATGTCTTTTTTTTATTTTACCTCTCACATACATTTCCAAGCTGCTGTAAACAAGCTGTATTGCTGGTGGGCAGACAGGAAACAGCCTGAAAGGACAGGAAGGACAAAAAAACATGAATCCCCATCAGAATGGAGCTTGAGTATCTTCAGCTGTGGTTAGGCAGGTATTTACAGTTTTGGTGTGGCAATTAGACCCTTCAGTGCTGGGCTGTTGGAGGGGATACGCAAACATCTTATAATACAGCTTTCTGATAAGCTACTAAGAACAAAAATCCATCAATTCTAGCAAATGCTAGATACAATCTGAATCTGCTTGCTAGAAGAGAGCTTCAGCCAAATGTAGCTGGGCAAAATTCCCCTTGCACCCCGAGGGCGGGTGACAACTGAGCACTGGTGGGTGCTGCCCTCATCCGAGTAACAGCTGTGTTCAACTGGTGCTGTGTGGGTAACACAAGGATCCTCTGACTGGAAAGAGGTTTAATCCAGCTTGTCATGCTGCTAGTCATTGATACAAACATCCCCCGTTTGAAACGTGCTGCTGAAGGGGAAAGTTCTTTTTACTCCCATCTGGTTATGACTAACCTTCTCAACCAGCTTCCCCTTGGCCAAGGAGGGGCCCAGGACAAGAACGGTCTCTCCTTCCTAATTACAGACTTTACCCTTTAGTTTAACATGGAAGCACTAGCAATTAGAGCACAGAAATGCCAGTAGGTATATATGAACAGTTTACAAGGTCATATGTTAAAGCTGATTCAAGTCCATACACAATCTCTTTCTCATTATGGAAGTGTAATTAATCACTTTGTCTCATTATCCCACTATTGGATTAAATAGAGTCATTTTAACCTTCCTCCCTATCTCGGTATCTACTCTGGCACAACAGAAGCCAATTTCCTTTGGAAAATGTGATTGAGCTTCTGTATCTGTGTGGATGTGGTTCTGCAGAGATCTAGTATTTAGTCAATTTTAGCCTTTTCATCAATCACCTGAACTTGAATAACATGTTAAAGTCATTGGCTTGGAGAGCATCTCCCCTCTATGTGTCTCGGCTCTTTTGCTGATGAGGGCTGTGGCAAAGACAGTGAAAGGCAATGGCCTGTTCCTCCTCCCCTTTGGGAGCTGCTTTTCAGCTGAGGTTTTATGACTGGTCCCACCTGGGATACATGGCAGCTGCGTAGCATCTGTGCCTGCTGCTGGGCTCATACCTCTGTCATTTTGGCCTGGACCTTGACCTGCTGGCTTGGCTTTCTGGCATGGTCTCAGACCAGCCTGGTTGCTGAGCTAGGTGATTACTGGGCTGCATATGCCTCAGGCCACTTTCTCTGGGGCTGATCTAGACCCTCATGTGCCACTCAGCATCCTGGCTCCTTGTTGTTGAGGTGTCTAGCTCTGCCACCCTTGCTATCACACTTGGCTCCCAGCTCTCCTTCCCTGGGGAGCAGCTAGATCTTGCAGCACACAGACGCAAGTTTTTAGGACTCATCTACATCTACTGATAATCCGATCATCTCCACCATGTCTCCTCTCCACAGTCCAGTTCTGAGACAGGTCCAAAAGCAGTTTTACCCAAGTGATGGGCAAATCTGAAAGCCATAAGCTCCATAGCCCAAGACTCTGGCCTTTAGCTCAAGATTTATTGAGTCACAACACTTGCTTTCCTGTTTGTCAGTTGATTCCCTGGAGACTTGATGCCCATTACCCTTTTTCTGCCAAAATTCAGATGTGAGGTCAGTCGTGGTAGGCATTAGGTTATGTTAAGGCAAGGTGACCATGGAGAGAATGGAAGTCAGCAGAGCTATGGGAAGGAGAGCCTGTAATTCATCTGAGAATCGTTTCGCTGTCCCTAATTAAACTCTCCCTGTCTTGAAAAAGCAAAAGGCACATTTACCTGGCAAAAAATGGTGGTGACTTTGCTAGGGAAAAGCTGAGAGTCTGGTACTTTCTGTCCTCTGGTTTCTCTAGGACAAGAGGAAATGGCCTCAAGTTGAGCCATGGGAAGTTCAGATTGGATATTAGGAAAAAATTTTACACTGAAAGGGTTATTAAGCTTTGGAATGGGCTGCCCAGGGAAGTGGTTGAGGCACCATCCCTGGAGGTATTCAAAAGATGGGTTGACATAGAGCTTAGTGACATGGTTTAGTGATGGTATTTTTTATCAGTTAGGTTGATGGTTGGACTAGATGATCTTAAAGGTTAGTTCCAACCTTGACAATTCTATGATTCTATGATTCTCTTAAAAGTAACAACTTGCCAGGATTGTGCAAGAGTTTGCAGCTTGCACTAGCTTGAAGAAATATCTGGAGAGACTTCTTAACTGGGAGAGGAGCAGGACTGATGTCTGAGAGCATCCTTTTAGCCTCTGCAGAGGCTCCTGGAGCTCAGCCCTCACTCAGACAGGGCAATCTGTAGTTATCTGATTATAGTAAAATATATTCCCTGACTGCTTCTTCTGTGTTCTTTCCTTTTTAATTGTATATGCTGGGGAGACTGAAAAAGCTTTTTCTTTCACAGCCTCTTAAAACAATCTTTCAATCTTTTATCTAATGCATTTTGAAGTATTTTTGTAAATGTCTTATAGACATAATGGGATGCAATCTATGTGACTTCAGCCTCACACTTATGAATTACACTTACATTAAAAAGCAATGGCACATAATGGTCAGACAGCAAGAAGAGGTCACTTCAAGACCATCAGACTCATGCTGCAGGAGCACAAGGGCAGGTTTTGATGCCATCCCAGGCTAGGAGGCTCTGCCGTGTCCTCAGGGGCAACCTCTGACAGTGTGAAGTCCCAAGCAAGGCTGATCAGAAAAGCCCCAAATTAAGGGCTAAATTGGCTAAGATACAAATAAAGTCCTATAATAAAGGCCTGTTGGATGATGTTCAACAAGGCCAAGTGCTGGGTCCTTCACTCCTCCTGCATCATCCCTGGAGGTATTTAAAAAATGGGTAGATATACTGCTTAGTGACATGGTTTAGTGATATTTTTTTTTCAGAATTATGTTGATTGTTGGACTAGATGATCTTAAAGGTACCTTCCAACCTAGACAATTCTGTGATTCTATGATTTTCAAATCAATAAATGTACTTGCCCATCTGTTTCTTAATGCCTGCTTAACGGGGATGCCCCCTGCCCTCTACCCATCACCCTTTTCCATTGCATGCCACCTTCACAAGCTAGATCCTCAGCTCTTGTGAAGCCAGGGGATATTCCTGGTTGTCTGCCATTCCTCTGGTTTTAGAGAAGTCAAGGACTGCTTTACTCACTGTGGTGCAGCAGATGATGAGCGGGATTATGCTCAGAACCAGGAGACAGATCCTCCTCCCCTTCAAGCCAATGTACATCAAGAGCGAGTCTGCTGAAGCCACTGGCATTGGGTTACTATGAAGGAAGACAGAAACACAAGCATTTTGCAGTTAGAGTGTCTGCAGAGACATTTTTCACCAACATCTTCCAAATGTCCACATTCAGTGCAGTAATGATAGGAACCCTGATGTTGGTGAGGTGTCAGTGGCTGGTTTTGTCCAGGGCAAGCCTCAGAGCAGAGCTCCAAACACCTCCTCCCTGACATCTTCTTCTACCTTACATTAAACTCCTAGTGCATTTCAGTCACAGGACTAATTGTTACCAGTTAATCAAGGTGCAGGTTTATTAAATCGTTGAGACGCAGAGACTGTGAAGAGGCAAAATGTTTTCCTTAGCATTGAAGAACTGTCTTCATCATAAGGGAATATGTTTCCTTTTGGGCAATTTATTGTTGTGGAGTGAAATATTTATACCTACATCTTATTTTCTAGGCTTTAAATTGTTTCCCTTTTCTTCCCGAAAGATTAAACCTGTTCCAAATTGGCCTATTTCAGCTCTTGCTACAGGCACATACCAGGCTTTGTGTGATACCCCTGCAGTGCCCTCAGTATCCCACCACACCTTGGGGGTAGGTCTGCGAACCGCTGGTTCACAGCTGTCAGCTCTGAAACAAGAAAGCAACTGTTGGAAAAAAAAACAAGTTTCACGCTCCCTTTCCCACCCAAATTTGGAATGTCATCTATGAAGTTAAACTGCTGTCGCATCCAGGGTGAGAAATATCCAGCCAGAGACAGGGGAAAGGCGTGAAGTCTGGCATCTCACGTCCAGGGGGAAAACAGGAACTTTATTTATTTGGAAAGTGGAGGAGATCTGGCTCGGGCAGCTCGTTTTGTCCCCTGGGAGGTCGCGTGATATGAGACGTGGAGGTCACGGCAGTTTGCAAACAAGCAATGCAGCCGTTTGCCCGCTCACCAGCAAAGTTGCCGTGGCCTCCGAGGGGAGCAGGAGAAGGCTTTGGGTCTTTGGAGCTCAAGCTGGCGCTGACTGACACCATTAGGATTCCTTTCAGCACTCCAGGAGGCCTCGGAGAAAGCGCTTGAATAAATATCCTAAATTCTCACCGCATTGCTGCTGAAATAAGTGAATTTGGAAAGAATGTGGACGTTAATTCTGACTGCCCGCATGGATCTTCTCAGAGTATTGCAGTCAGCATGGCTTAATTTTGCCTCATTTGTGTACAAAGTCTTTCTTTTCACCCCTTTACATCCTGAGATATTAGATTTTAAGTTATTATGCTGTATTATTATCTTGGAACCTTGCTCAAGAACTCTGTGGGCTGGAAGGAGAAAACACTGCTGCGACTTGAGGATCTCTGAGGAAACTTCTCGTTGGCCCAGGGGGCTGGTGAAGACCTGCTTCCCTGGACATGAAGACCTGCCTGTTCCCAGGCTCTACTCTGCCACCGTTGGAGGCTTCTCTTTTGCTTCTCCCTCTGACCAGGGTTGCTGAAGGCATTCAGCACCTTCCAGCATCGGGGGGAAAAGGGATATTTTTATCTCCCAGCTGGCTGTCTCTGGGCTGCCCAGCCCAGGCCTGGAGCATTAAGATGTTCATCCACAAATGCCACCACATTTAATTTTCCCTTTTTATAGAGAGAACTAAATCAGAGGGAGTTTGGTGTTCCCCTCTAATTATTTTTTACTTCAAAAGGGGAGAGTTTGAAGTGCACCAGTGAGGACGACAACCACTGGAAGCTACTGCCCTGCTCCTCCATAAGGCAACAATGGCCACGGTCCTGTCAGTGGGGCTGGTGTGGGGGCACGGCTTCCTAGTGCTTCTCATACCAACTTTAATCTTACTCAACTTATCGTCCTTCCTCCATCACTTGAAAGGGAAAGTTATTATTAGTGGAGTCACAGGTCAAAAAAACCCCAAACCCACAACAATATTGAGCGAGCTGCTGCGTTTTCCTTTTAAACATGAGTTTTTGAGGAACTTGTCCAGTCACAGGCGTTCTGCAGCTGTTGGTGACATGGGACATTAACTCACATCTAACTGTGGGGCGGAAAAAGACGATACTGGAGTTGCTGAAGAACCTGCCACTGAATTTAAGGGGCGCAAACTGGGGTTTGGGTCAAACCCTGTCTTATGCGTGTGCAAGATTAGGGGAGAGAAGGGAGGGCTGTGGCCACATCCTCCAGTTCCTTCTGGTTTTTAGAAGCGGGTGGTGTTTTTTAAGCACACACAAGCCAACACCAACACAGGCCTCTGCGCCGGGGGCTGCCTGGCTCCTGCGTGGCCGGTGTCCGAGCAGGCATTGCTGCCACCCTGTGGACAGCTGGGCCCCCATGGTGGTGGGGCTGGGATCACCTTGCATGGCTTTGGGACAGGGCCATCAGGTGTTCCCCTGCCCAGCTGCAGGACTTTACGAGCTCTCTTGGATTGCACTGGCCCTTGTGCCTGCAACGAGCTGGTGGGGGAATCGTGCCCGTCCTTCCTAAAAACTCATCCGGGATGAGCTGTTGTCCTCTGCTACTCCCTTGGTGCTCACGTCCACCAGGGACCCCTCACCTGGACGGGCGGTGGATAGCTGTTTCTTTCCAAGGGTGCCCCCTCCATACTGAAATCACAGCCTCAGACTCAGTTTGAATTCCATGTTTATTCTGTAAAAGTTTAATATTTTTGCTAAAAGATAGTATTAAAAAAAATATAAATTCAACTCAACAGTGTGATTGGAGTAAAGCGAGATGCAGACAGCTAGAAAGATGGCTAGAGAGCAGGAAAAGCAGGACATCTAATCACTGAAGAAATAGTTACAAACAGCAATAAAATTAATATCTATATTAAACTAGCAGTGCAAAGATACAAACTGGAAGCAGCTTTACATTAAAAATACAGCTTTTTAAATACAGAAATAGCACCAATTTACAAAAGATGATCAGAAATGTAAACGTGGCAGGTAGATTCAAGTATAAGTTATATGCCTACCCTCCTCGGCAACTGTCTTGGGACAGAAAGGTTTCACAAACCCTGCAGAACCTCCTGGCTATGCACTTTGCCTCAGTGCAAATACAAATTCTGCTTCTCCAAAGCTACTTTTGCTGACTGAGTTGCTCCCAGTTTATTTCACTTCTCAGCTTACAAGAAAGGCAAAGGTAGGAACGGGAAATTCATTCCCTCCTGACGACCATCCCTCCTTCCCCCTTGCCGGTCGCAGCTCAGGTTGGGCAAGGAGCACTGGTCCTTTTGCCACCTGACTGCTTCGCTGGTCCCACTCCTGTGTCAGTGAGAACTTTGCATTGACAAAGAAGAAGACAGCCTATCAACCCCCTTTTTCTCCCAGGGCCAAACGGGCCCTCACAGCCGTGACCCATCAAAGAGCTTTGATGATGAGGGAGTCGATGCTCATTTCCAGACCTGCTGTATTTACAGAAACTCAAAACCGGACGTGGGAAAACTGGAAATTGGAAAACCAAAGAACTGTCTCGAATCCCTGCATTTTCAAGTATAGTTAGGTTAGTTATGGCACAGAAAAACATCACCGACAAAGTGAGGCCTTTTTTGCAATGCTGCTTCAACTGGAGCAAAGGGGCGGTATCAGCTCTGACCCTCCTCTCTGCTCCCAGCTGCCGCCTCACTAAAAGGCTGCATGGTACTGGAGGGGAAGAGAAAAGACAAGGTTTGGAGAACCAACGTCCTCCGTGTCCTCCTGAGCCCTGGCAGCCCACTTCCAGCCCCAGCAGCACCAAACGCACGCTGGCGGAAGCGGCGCAGGGGCAGCGTCGTGACAAGGACATGTCGCTTTCCAAAGTGAAATTATTTTGAGTGGACGCAGAAGATGAAATAATTCAGAAGCAAATATTGTAAACTTTCACAGCTGTAGTGTAATTAAAAAAAAAACAACAAAAAAACCCACCTTAAAATTAAGCAGTCTGAAGATTTCTCTTTTCCACCCCTGAAATCTCCTGTGATAGTTCTACCATAGATTTTCTTTCAAGGAGGGCTAACCAGCCCTCCTTATAAGGCTGTTATTGGTCTATTCTAAGATAAGGCCACATTTCTCAAACTCCCAGCTTCACTAAAATTCCTTCTTAAACTCCATTTTCATAATACATTTCATTATAAAAATAAAAAAACTCATCAAATCCCCAACCCCTCAAGTCCTAACATCCCTTAACCAACGAAATAGCACATCCAATAGAGTATCTACCCTTGGAAAACCAGTACCAATGAGCAAAGAGCTGATAACCCTGGCCCTGTGTGTGCTAAAAATCCAGAGCAACGTGATGTTGACAGCAACACTTTCTGTCTTTTACACAGGAAACCTTGCAAATTGAATCACAGATTGCTGCACCAGTGAAAACATACCCAAGCATAAGAGCATTAACTCTTAAAATTATGTCCTATATTATTAATAGCACCGTGCATTATTTGAGGAGTCTGAGTGTTAACTGTTAGACTTTTCTTCCTCTTTATCTTCTCCTAAGGAATACAGATTATTTTTTCCCCCTCTTCCAAATTCACAGCTCCTGCTCTTTTCAGCTTCTTTTTGTGGTTCAGACAGATACTCACCAAAAGGCAAGATCTCCCTTGTCTTCCAAGTACATACAAATGCTCTATTAACTAGTTATGAAATTCCCCTAAGTGAAGAGTTAGGCACTTAAGTACATACCCCCTAAGTAGACTTAAGTAAACCACTAAGTAGGCACTTAAATAGACTCAGGTTAGACTGAATCTAATCAGGCGGTTAATGACTTTTCAGTGTTCTTTGCTCATAAAGTCTAGACTATGTATTTATCAGGAGATGAAATCTGAGCACAGCCCTCTCAATGGCTGGCCACTCTCCAATTACTGTCAAACTTATTTAAGGAATCAGATTTTGTATTCCTTACATCTAACTTGTATATTTTGCTCAGAGTAAAAGAAAAAAAAAAAAAAACCAAACCCAAGGACTAATACAGTTCATTAACACAATTATAAAAATGTTAACATTCACAGTTATTTTGGTCTTAATATTTTTCACATGTATAAATTCAGTCATATTGTGTCAAGTTATTATTAGTTTTTTTCTAACCACAAGTGCTGGGAAAATTGTACAAGAACCAACTGACATTCAAGTAATCCTACCCTGAGAAAATCTGTTACTCTGAAGCGGCAAAAAAAACTTCTTTGTACTAACTCCCACTCCAGTCTACAAAATAAATAGCATGATGCTGCACTGCAGAGGCGGGATTTGACAGATTGGAACCAAGGAAGCAGTTGCTCTCACAACTGCAAGAGTTCATCATTTTCACCACAGATTTACTCAGGGTAAGCAGAGCACATGCAACCAAAAAAATGCCTACCCCAGATAAGTGCTAGACATCTCACTTAAGACCATGGATAAAGAACCTCTGGGGACTCCAAGGAGATCTGTTTGCATCTCCTCACAGCAATAGATTTTTCCAAATTAAAACCACAAATACGATCTGATGCCCACAAGGCCGTGTGAAGCACAGCATCCAAATTCAAATCAGTACTGAAAGGCTTTCAGTACCACTGGGGATTTGTGAAGAAGGTGGTTAACAGAACCGGCGGGTGAAGAGATCGGGGGGAAGCATGCCAGAAGGGGTGACATTTTAATGCGCTCCTCTTGTCAGGGAAGAGCTTGTTCTCTTGTAATCGCTACAGGGTCCTAGGACAATCTGCCCACCCTTTCTTTGCAATGAGTGGAGTTAGTCAGGGCTGGTACTAGAGATTTCCAATCTCCTCTGCACGGAACTGGCGTTTCTGGTCTGGTTGCCTTCATTTTTCTTCCACGCAACGGGGTCTCCAAGACTTCCAGGAGTTTTGAAAAATGCCTCATGACGTGCAGGACGAATGCTCTTGGGAGTGACGGGAGCTGATGAGGGCTATTGGTGAAACAAAACCAAAGCGAGTCAGTTGGGTGTTCTCAAAGCCTCCATGCAATCCCACAAACAGAAGACAGCTTGTAGACATTAAGCCCTGTACCCTGCTACTACAGGAACCACGTCACACATCCTTTCAGAAGTTCCTCATGAAAAGCTCCAGGCTTTGCCCATTTTTGTCCTGGAGCTGTCTGCCAGTACATCATTGCTGGATGCTGAAAACCTCTATCTCATTTCCAACTTAAATGTATTCATGACCAGTTCATACTCATTCATTCTTATGCCAGTCTTGTCCTTTAGCTTAAACGGCTCTTTCCCTTCCTCGATGTTTTACTTGCTTTTGTTATTTGTTAGCATCAAAACAGATCTAAAATTAGTCTCCTACACCCTGGCCACTTGTGTTTTAAGTGTTACTCTACTATAACCTCTAATGTTAGTATCTCTAATCAGATCAGCTGCCAACTAGTCTCTAGTTCAGACTTCTACTAAAGCTCAAACAAGATAAACATAAAGTAACTTTCATAAAGCTTCCAGAAGTTCAATCTATTTGTGACTACATTAGAAAACAGGAAAACAAATCACAAATTTACAAATGTAAGCTAAAGCACTGCCAAAACGTCACTGCTAATAGTTATAAAGACCCAAGCAACACAGTGTGACATGACTGTTTTATGTCACTCATTGTACTTCAGATAAATTAATTAAAAAAAAGAGAATTTTATTTTTTTTTCTAATGTGCAATGTCTGTTTCTGTGGTAGAATTCTGAAAAATATTTTTATAAAAAGATCAACAAAACCCACAAGGATGGATTTCTCCCCAGTTCTGATGCTGAACAGAGATCAGGGGTGGGGAGGTAGCCCGGGACACTACTCCCTGAGAACTGATGCAGCCAACTGATTCCTGAATTATGACAAACAATTCTTCCTAATGTGTCCACCTAATGTGTTTCCATTGCCATTGCATAACAGACTTACAATGATGGTGTCAAATGAGGAAAGAAATATTTACTCAGATTTCTGGGGGAAAAAATCCCTGTAGCTGATATTTTTCTCTATCGCTATAGTGATTATTTTAAAGATTAAAATTTTTATTATTTTAAAATTCCCGTAAGATTTTTTAAAGCTCTGTACTTCACCATTCAGGGCTAGAGATTCTATGCTGGGCTATGTCTTTAATGCCATCCCAAGCCCTGACACTACTACAGATGGACGTGCTAAGTGGAAGACACCAGCTCCCAGCGTGCCAGCTTCCCACTCTGGGACACCAGCCCTCACCTGGAGCACAAGCTGCCTTTGGTCCCAGGGACCTGGCACCCCTCTTTCATCGTCACTCAACCACCTTTGGCTCTTACCTGCTGCAGCTTCAGAAGGGTGACCGGATGCCCCACGCACACAGGGGAGTCCACGGCACCACAAGACCTCGCGAGCACGGGGCTCAGGTGCAGAGCGGGATGAGCTGGTTGCTGGGGGTCCACCGAAGGCACGGGTGAGACCTTGGGGGTAACCACCGCCGTGGTGCCGATGAAAACGGGGGCTGTTGATGCCAGGCTGGACATACTGAAATTCATGGAGGCGGCGGCCGAGAAGGAGCCATCGGGAACTGGGGAAAGGGGACTGGTGACTGTGGGAGAACAGACGACGGGGAAGGAAGCTAGGGCTGCTGATGGCACCATGACACAGGGGACGCTCACAGAAGGTAACTGGCTTGCAGCCAGGCTGATGGCACCAGGGGCTTGGTTTGCAGAGAACAGGAAATTAAAACTGCTTAGTCCTAAACCAAAGAGAGGAAAGCAAGGCGTTAACACAGTTGACAAATTGGAATTAAGCTATTATAACTTCATCTAGAACAGAAAAGAGGGATGACAGCAAAGAAAGAGATAGGCTGCCCAGAAAGAAAACTGAACAAAAAAAGATTAAAAAGAAAAGGAAGAAAACTGTCACAAAGCCATGGCTCTGCTGTCAAGTTCCCTTTTCCTACCTGCCTCCACTTCCCCACCTACTGCCTGTTCATTATAGTTGCATCCATTTCTTTGTTCCTATCAAGTACCAACCACACACCTTGCTGTTTTCTGCTTCTAACTTCAGATACAAGCAACATCTTGACTAAAGAAACTTTTTTTTTTCCACTAACAAGAATCATATCCTCTGCTATGTGAAGACCTACACTCTGCTTTTAATGGGAAAAAAAACCCAAACAAATGGAAAATTCCCACAAAGACTCCTATTTTCCTGAGAACAGCTGAAATACTGTTTTGAAACAGAAGCCGCTCTATTTCCCAGTTTGTCTGGCCTTCCAAAATATAAGGATCAACATTTTCAAACCGAGCATCTCCATCCCATAAGTGAAATCCCCACCCTGTGCCACAAGTGAATCAAACACTAAAGTAGTAGTCATGGAAATCTGCCACACGTATCCTGTTTCCACAAAAGACTCCTATACCTCACAGAAACACAGACACAAAAAACTGTGGATGCAAAATCCTCCTGCAATATTTTCAGCTACTTCCTTCCCGTCTCTACTGTGTCCTACAAGCAGGTCTGGCTGCACTCACGACGACTTGGGTTTTGTGGGGTCATCCTGATGATCCACATGACAAGGCAGGACAAAGTTCACAGATGACTAAATTCACCCACTGAGGGAAACGCCGTTGCACTATTCTGGCTGCCTTACTGTCAAATCTAGACTTCCAGCTCCCCTGAGTTTTGAATGCTGCATAGGTGTCTTTTTTTTTTGCTGCACATAATTCAGGCATGCAAAACCCACATTATTCATGTCTATTAATTTTTGGGTACCTCAGGAAAATACCCTTATTTTCAGAGAAGCACCAATTCATCTGGAGTTACGAGAACTTGGAGCTGTTAAACTACCATAGAGAACTGCTGACAGTTTTTGTGCCACATATAGACTTATTCACCTATCTGTAGGTCCCCCTGTTTGAACAGCTCAGTGAACCGATGCAGAAGATTGATGCCCCTGGATCTCAGGGCTGTCCTTACCAGCAGTAGGCTGAACATAAAGGTACTGTGGTAGGAAAGGTTGATTGGCATTTTCTTTAGAGATGTGCTCTTTTCCTGGAGAGGGTTCATCGGGGTCTTTGTTCTGAGACCATTTTTCTTGCTCCTGAGAATCTGAGGGCTTAGTAGACTCCTTGTCTGCAGCCCCTGGAGCAGCAGGACTTGCGAGGTCAAGATGAAAAGCTTCTAGATGTACAGCAGATGTACAGCCACTTCCGGGGGTAGATTCTGCCTTGGGTGACTCAAAAGGCTTCTAAGCAAAAAAAAAAAAAGAAGAAATGACAAGTCCAAACTGAAATAGCACAGTATAATGTCTCTTGTGCACGTTCTTCAGCTACAGAGTAAAATCTGCACCTGTGAAAGGGATAGCATGAAACTCCTTGGCAAGTTAAAAATTTTGTTTGTGATGCCTAAGCCATGGGCTGCTGTTTGCTTTCAGTACTTGCAAACACCAGATAAGAAATATCTGAGCTTAGGGATCCATTTCTCTTTATTGACAAGGAAAAACAGCTGTTTCAAATGGCTTATATTCAAACACTGATAAGACCTTGAGCCTGATCCCCATTTTTTTAAAGAAAACCATGATATAGATGCACTTCACATTCACCATCATCTCCTCTCTCACCAGCCTGCTGTGGCCAACACTGGGCTTGAGAGTAGGGGAAAAGTACAAACCACATTTGCTGCAGCTCAGTAGGGTAAGCAATGCTGCTGCCATTTGGGAAAGCCCAAGCTAACAGAGGAAGATGAGGAGTAATAGTCACATTGATTCCCTCCCTTCTGGCAGGCTGTTTTGTCAGAGACAATGGTCAAGACACTGATTCCAAGGAACAGCGGACCATTATTTCGCTATGCAAAGCAATCACCGTCCATTTTCCCCTGGTGGTGCAAAAACATCTCCCAGTTAATGCCTAGACTTTCTGACACAGCACCCTTACAATTTTGTTAACATGTGGGAGGCAACACTTTTTCCTGTAACAAGAGTGGTGCAGTGAATTTTCACTTCTGAAAACATTGTCTTAAGAAGAAGTCTTTCCTTGCTAACAGGAAGCCAAAGTGATAATGAAATTCACTTCCTTACCTTGGGTACTACAAGGGAGAGGGGCACATCGCTCTGCTCCATGCTCTGCTTTTTAGCAGCTGGCTCTTCATCACCTGTAGGTGCAGAGGGTGACGTGCACTTGTGGGAGCTGCGTTTCTGGCAGGCAGCCTGAGCTTCTGCACTCCTGTTCCCCACCTCCCCTGTGGTGGGCAGGGCCTCCCCCGAGTTATTTTCCTGAAGACTGCCACACAACATGAAAAGGGATGAAGATGGGAAGCACAGGAAGGGTTGGCCGGGGAGCAAGGTAGGTTTTCCATTTTCTGTTTTGGAGGCTGCTGGCGTGGAAGGATGTAGAGCTTGGCTGCTGACCCCATTTAGCAGCGAGAGGTTTGGCACATCTGTCTGAACCACAGGGAAAGCTGCCTGAGGTAAAGGGTTAACACAAAAATCAGAGTCCCCAGGAAGTGGAAGGGATGAAGGCGAAGTTGTGCTTGGGTTCCTTACTGAATTTAATGCTGTTTCTGTGGCACAAGCTTTATTCCTAAAGAAAAGTAATGAAAAGAGGAAAAATATTTAGTCCAAAACTAACCCCCTTATTTTATCCTTACAAGCAAATAGGTACATTGCTGAACATCAATATGGAAAAATTCCCCCCCAGCCCCTCACTTCCTTTATACAGTTTACAAGGAGGGGCACTTTTTATTATTTCTAATTACACAGAAGCAGATGTATCAGGTTTTTGGCAGGAAAATAATGCTTACAGCAGCACTTGAGTAGAGCCAATCATTCACAAACAAATTGAGATTAGGATAGGTGTAGAGAAAAGCCACTGATATGACAAGAGAGGCTCTTCCCCGGAGCCCTGATTTGCTCAGCCAACAGGTCAGAGGAGGCAGGCACGACCTATATAAACACACATGAGATGAAGAACTACTGAAGCTAAAGGACAACAGTGGTACACATACAAACAGTACAAGTTGCCCATTAACAGAACAGCAAGCCACGCTGAGGCCTATCAGCATTGAAATAATGGGACTCCCTGGCAATTTTCTCTCTCAGTCCCATCAATGGAATCTAGCCCTGAACTAAACACAACAAGCACGAAGCTGAAACCGGACAGGAGTTAAGACCAACCTACCTAGTATCTTCCTCTATTTTCTGCCTGCAGACAGCTGCTAGATTTATCATTTTGGAGCAATATTCATCTGAATTCACAATACAGTCTGAAAGAAAAAGGAGCATTCAATTAGTAACATTTAGGTTTACCAAGTATATTTTGATACAGGCCATATAAAATAACTGATATAATTTTTCTATCCTGGCACATTTTTATAACATCCAGTAATCACCTAGAGCCAGAACCTGCAAGACACTCAGAACTCTCCATCCTACCAGAATGGTGCTCGACATCATCGTTTCCTGTAACAGGGTACAGTGAAAAGCCCTGTAATTGCTTTATCTCTTTTAAAAGCTATCCATTAGATTGTTACAGTAAATTCCACTATATTAGGAACCATAAAATAAAGCAAGCTTTTGTGGTTAAAGATTCTTTCTTTATCTATTTTAACAGAAGAAACCGTAGTAGAGTTGCAGCTAGTGGAGAACAGAAACATTTCAAGCCAGTATGGTCCAGATTCATCTCATCTAACTTTAGGCACTTGAAGGGAGGGTCCAAGTCAGAAGTCTCATCACATGGAGAGTAGAAATATAGGCGCCTCCCAAGGTGTCTAACTTTTATATATCATATAAATTTATTAGACTGATTCACCCAGTCAAGTGCCTTAAATTGGTGGTCTCACATTTGGGCAGATCCAGTGGTATACAAAAGAACACAGTTCCTTAGTAGTTACCTTGCCTCTCTTGACGTGGGCTGTTGGGCTCAGAACTGACCTTCCTTTTGGTCCCTTCACAAGGCTGTGCACCGTTAAATGAAGCGTGACGTGTAAACCTTGGTTTTCCAGTAGCACAGATCTGATAGGGGGCAGAGACTCCTCTCTGCACCCGTGGCAGAGGATCAGATGTTGGGCTATGCCCTCTCAACTCATCTGTAGGAACATAATTTTGTACACCGGTCCTTCAGGTAATACAACTTATCCTTTAGGCAAGTGTTACCAAACTTGGCCATAGGAGAAAAGGTAACCTCTATACCATCCCAAACCCCCCAACACTGAAGGAGACCTAAGCTTGGCAAGCACTGATAGACAAAATAAGGGCTTCCCACCTTTCCATTCCATGGTGGCAGCAGCTGCAGTCTAGTGTGTATAGCCAAGAGAAGAAAGGGTGCTATGATGGCATTAACACTATCTTTCAGTTTTACTTGGTCCTGGCACTGGCCTGACCCAAATACGTTAACAAAGGTCTTTCCTTTGCTCTGTCTTCTAGGCAAGAATCAGCAGGATAGAGATGCTCTGGCCCACTGCCTCCTTCTTTACAGACAACCCTTTTGTACATGGGAACATGTGCAAAATATTTGCAGAGCAAATATGTTGCACATGCAAACTTTTACTGTCTAGTTATGACAGAATTACAGAGATTTTGCAACTCAGAAAAGCTGTGGGTTTGGAGATGTAGGCATTGTCTACCATTGCTTTACAATTCATAGAGTTATTCATAAAATTATGTAAGTTGGTGTAAAAATACTGGCAAAACGCAGTATCCTTCAACATCCCTTGACAGCTCCAGTGCTCGAACATAAAGTCTAACAAGGGCAAATGTTGATCTGGCCAGCAGTTAATGGGCACAGGGTGGACAATGAATGCCAAGCCACTCTACACATGGAAACAAACTATTGCCACTTGGGAAGGGATTGTCGAAACAAAAAGGCAGGAGATGCGAGCTACGCAACTTACTGGTCTTTCCAGAGAATTCCACAGGCCCAATCCACTTGAAGGCCGGTTTGCGTCCTCGTTCTTCTGTGACATGAACTTTCTTGATCAAGCCTAGGCTGGTGAGAACATTGGCAATATCATACAGTCTTCGTACCTTTGCTAACAAGAAAGGGCAGAAACAGCCAAGAGAGTCAAATTTAAAACGTACAATGCATATCTACATGGTAATTTCATTCCAGAATATGAGATTTCGTAGGCAAGGTGGGTAAAATCAAATTGGGATGGAGTTAAGCTACCTCCTATGAAGCCTGCTATGCCAGCTCCCACGTGCTTGTTGGTGCTTCTTCATATCTTAGCTGCTCATCTGTCTTATCTGCTTGGGTTTAAGCTCATCTACCTCATTTTGACGGAAATGGGTTACTAATGGGTTACTGAGTGATTACATCAGCAGCTTGCCCAGAAGAGGCAGCTACCTCCACGTGGGGTAAAGACAAGCACTCAGGGGGAAAGAGGCACATGAGTACGCAGCTGATTGCAAGAGGACATACATTTATCACCTTAAAAATGTAACACCCGTAGAAAAATCTCCATGACTCCAATAAATAACATGTTTGAGCTGAATATGATACCCACAGGTTATCCAGCTAAACTTCTCACATCCCTCGCGGTATTTGGGGCAGAAATTTAAGACTGAAGTGGGAGTACTTTATTTTAAACATATTTTAAAAGGTAAAACAAAAGCCTTTATTTTAGAAGAATTGTTTACTAATGCTGAGTTTTTCCATGTTGTCTAAGGCATCTAAGTACTACTCCCCACCAACTGAAAAGCAAAATGTGCTATCCAGCTGTGAAAGATTTCTGGATTGAAAAGGTGAAGTAATACATTTCTGCAGAAAAGAAAAAAGAATTCCATAAAATTAAACAATGTTTCATTTCAATAAGTTCTGTATCATCATTCGGAACAGTACAGGAAACGGTTAAAGTATGAAAAAAATGCTAACAAAAAAATAAATTTCTTCATTCTGAAGCTAAAAATTGGAGATAATTGTCAACTTGTCTCTTCCCCACCCCAAGCTCTGTTTTCATTAACTGGCATTTGCAATTAAAAACCCAGACCGTATTTCAGCAAAACATTCCTGACCTGCTCTTGCCATTACCTACTGGAGTCATTCCAAACATGCCCCCATTTTTCTCTACTCACTGACTGATTTATTGGTCTCTCAATGGCCAGCTTACTTTTAAATTTGCTGTGGTCCACTGTATCCTGGGTTTCTTCTATCAGTATCTTTGCTGCGATGTCCAAAGTGACTATCTTGGTCTTGGAGACAAGGAACAGCATGACAAACTTTTGGCTCATAATCCGCAACGACTTGTCCTTTCTGCTGTTTGCAGATGCTGTATTACAAATAATACCCAAGTCTCTTAGCACATGTCATCCATCACAACCACAAAACTAACAAGTAGGTTTCTCACACACAAAAGGGGTAAAGCATTTTCTTGTCAGGAAGCAGAAGTCTTTCACAAGGCAGCAAACAACTAAATAATGCAGACAGAAGTCTCTCTTCAAAAGGCAATAAAAATGAAAGCTTGCAGAAATAGCTCTTAGGAAGTCAGACTCCAAAGCTGATTCTACGTTACGTTACACAGTTTTGTGCCACTCTAATTTTGTGACCCCAATGGACTTTGCAACTTTAACATTATGTATTATATGGGCAGCATGGAAACAGTGGACAAATGGAAGATGGCACCTTCTGTCAGGATAAAGCATTTACTATCAGGAAGAGGTGGGGAAAGAACTGGAGTGTCTGGCAGAAGTTCCTGACAGTCTGGAGGACAGAGGGAAAGCCCATCCTAAAACCCATGCTAGGGACAGAAGGATAGAAGGAAGAATTGTGTCACCCTCACAGTGAATTCAGCACCTCTTTGCAAAGAACATTTTTTTATCGTTTAATTTAAAAGAAAAGCGAAAGAGTCACATAATAAACTATAGAAAGAGACTTGTATCTGTGTGTAGCATCACACACATTAGTTATCTTACCAGAGGTGCAATCTGGTTCTGAAAAGTCCAGTAATGGTCTGTCTTCAGTATCTGGAAGAATTTCCCTTTTCCGTTCTCCAAATTTGTACTCCAAGTCCTGCTCCTTCTGCTGGAAGAAGGTCATTAGCTCTCCATACTGCAGCTCGCCTGCTTCCTGAAGCGTTTTCAGGGTCTGACTTAGGTTGTGCCGGCCATGCCAACAGTACTGGTTCTTGGCCACACGGCTAACCAGGTGCAACGACTCCAGAACGTTCACTATATCGTAAATTCGTCTCCGCTCAACTCCTGGTTTTAGGCAGGGGGGGAAGGATAAAAAAGACACAGATGCTCATCTAATTTTAATGTGCTCTTCAGCAGAAGCAAAACAGAGAACAGGCTGTTCTCTGAGTGTTCACTATGTATTTTTCCACTTTTTCACCTGGACACATTACATTAGATCCATTCAAATCTGCACAATTAAGAATTCACTTACGTAAGGCCAGCCCCATGGTATGATGTTCATTACCTATTTTGTTAACTGCTGGCCCAGCCATGCCTTCAGCTCAAAGCAAGTGCACTGTGTTTAGAAGAACTGATTGCAGTCTGCCCAGCCCCACTCGCTCAGACCTATCCAGATGGCCCTGAAGCTTTCAGAGCACTTTGGCCCTTGGTCAGAGAGCTTTGGAGCTCAGACACAGAGGGCAAGGAAAGGGTGAGCTCACACAGGGCAGATAAAAAGCCCACTCCTACAGGCACCAGTGAGAATGTGGTCCTCCATTTGTATTTCCAATGGCATCATTACTTGCTAAGCAAAGGATCATCAAAGGCTTCACAAAGTACAAAGCAGTGGAGAATGAGACCCACTGCTCCCAAATGCAGCAGAAGGAAGTCCTCGGTGCTGGCTGGGTGTGCACCAACAGGAAATCTATGAAATATGTCCAACTTGGGTTCAGTCTGACTGAAGGGACTGAATATGAACAGTCTGGTGGTTCTGCTCACTGTCCCAAGTACTTGAGTCCAGTGCTGCTTGAAGCGTGGCTGTTATATATAACACAGTGCACCAGCATAGAGCTGGTGGCATCACCTGCACCAGAAATCCCACAACGGTTAATACAAGCTGAGCAGAACAAGCGATAGCCAACAGGAAAGATTTGAAAGACTTCCCTGCAGAAGGAAAAGCCTTGATGCATCTGTTTACCCATATGGAGAGTATGGATAATAGTTACCAGCCTCAAGCAGATATTAAGATTAAAAAATCATGAGTATTTCAAGTATTTCCAAGTGTGTGGAGATCTTGGAGTGAAATATACACCCGGAAAACCAGAATGCTACACATATCCTGGTGTCTGACAGGCACCAACAACATAGCCCCCTTTATGGTCTTTCCATAGGTCTTCAGTGAACAAAGCAACATGCATTTGTAGCAAAAGCTGTCTTAGAACCATCGTTTGTTACACAGAGAGCAGCAACTTCAGCAGTGACTCATTTTGCAAGCAGACACAGTCAAGGAAAAGTAAGGAAGTGGAAACCCAAGGGAGAAAAACAAGCACACCCCCTTCTAGGATCCCCACAGAAAGCTTTTAAACGAAGTTTCTAGTATTTAGGAAAACTCAGTAACCCAACTCCCAATACAGAGTAAGGCACTACTCCTGTTCAGCTGTACAAAGTCGGAGCACAAGCATCTCATGCAAACACAGAAAGGAGTAACTACAAGACCTAAAAGAACAATTTATTTTAAAAGTAATTTATTTAACTGTTTACTTCATTTTAATTCTCTGCTATTTCCACTTGCAATTATCAAGACAAATAAGTAAGTATTTCAAGGACTTTCTAGAGTCACACAGGACATCACACTTCTATTTCCTTTCTTCCCCAAACAGACACATTTAATTTTTGCTACCTCTTTTCTGTTTAATACTTGAGTTCTAAGAGTGGATACAATATTTATTTAGTTTAAATCCAATGGCGTAGAGCCCTTCCTAGCTAAGGGACAACCTCTCCAAGGACATGGACCTTTTTGTTGTAGGTGTGACCTGGCCAAGTGCTCTCTCCCAAGTTTTATTACTTCTCTCAAATATATCATTAGTATTTTACTTAAGACCAAACCTAACGGCAGACCCAGCAAATAGGCTACTCAGTACCTTCTTGTCACCTCAATTTTCTCATTCTACTCTTGCAGGTCTCCTGGTAAACCCCCCTCACAAGACAATATTTAAAGCTAAGGTAACCGTGATGAACCATGAGATCTTGGAAGCTACAATGTCAGGCACATCACTAAAGTCAGGCAATAAACTCAACTGATTTCCTACACCTATTAGTCTGCAATTGTTTCCCTGAATGTTCCATTTTGACACAATTTGTTGTTTATAAGTCCTCATGCAGAGGGTTTGTAAATCCTAACTCCTTCAGTGTTCAGCCAACTGAAAATTTAAGAAAGCAACAGAGTTGGTAAACAGCTGGAAGATAGATCTGTCTAGCAAAAAGTACTGTCAGAAAACAGATTTCAAAATGGTAGCATTTTCAAGCAGTAATATTAGAAATTTACTTAGGATTTAATTAGGAAGTAAACTTAGGAATATTAGGCATTTCCAACTCTTGATTAGTAAGATTAGAAGAGCATTCAGACCCAGAGAAAGGCAGACCTTGGATGTATTCTGTAAGAAGGTAGGTATTTTGAAGGTCCTCCTGTTGAGTCACCCCAGGTGATCAGTTACCCCATTTTTGCAGGCATACATACCAAGAATTGAAGCCACTTCATCCAAAGAAATAGTAGTTTTTTCTGTTGACAATGGATAACTTGGATAGCGAGCTAGAAACTTTTGGCACAAGAGTCCTAAGCTTTTCTGTTTTCTGCTGGGCCTCTGCTTTTCAAATTCATCAACCGTGCTGTCGTCTACCATATCATACTGTTAAAAAATAAATGTTAACCCTTTAGTGCAGAGC
This sequence comes from Scolopax mira, assembly GCA_004320125.1. Lineage (NCBI taxonomy): Eukaryota > Metazoa > Chordata > Aves > Charadriiformes > Scolopacidae > Scolopax > Scolopax mira. The sequence goes on from BJBW01006280.1 coordinate 56,645, forward strand.
TTTAGAAGCAAGGCATAGCCAAGCGAGGCATATTTCAAATGTTAGCAATATTTAAGCTTGGACTTTCTAATAAGGAAAAAACCCTGGTCTCCTTGCAAGCACAGAGCACTTGGGTGTCACAATTTTGCTTGCAAGCTCTTTTTAATCCATCACACAAGGTATCTACAGAAAAACTCTTATCTGTGAGACCATAAAATAATGGTTCTGCATATGTAAACAAAATAGTAAGACCAAACACCTGAGACAAGGATATAGTAAGATCCTACTTGAAGGAATGTTCCTTTTTGAGAGGAGGAGGAGGAATTTTCTCTCAAACACCGGAAGATATAGAAGGCATTAAAGAGTTCCTGCCTAACCTCTTTCAAGAGATTTTACTGCCCTTTACAGTGCCTGTGTAACTTTAAAAAAATGGGGGCTGGGGAGGGGGGCTGGTGCTAAGAGACTATAAAAGGCACCACCCAGTCTCTGAACCTTAAGCTTGGTGGGGCTGTTAACTTAAGTTAACCCAAGGGTGGCCTGAATATGGTCTTTCTATCCCTGCAGGGGAAAAAAACCAAACAAAACAACACACTGTGATGGCAAGAATGTATGAAGAGGTATGATTATTGATTACAAAATGAGAATGATGGAGCATTTTTCTGCACTAGCAACTTTGTGGTTTTGCTTCCATGTCAAAAAAAAAAAAAAGGAAAACCAAAATAATCTCACCCTCTGGCAAAAATACCTAAGAGCGGTGGGAGCTGTTGAAACCCATGTTTCCTTGCTTTTGAGATATTTAACTGTCCTTTTATTGCCTTTATTGGTTGTGACTACCTGGCCTCGTGTCAGGCTGTTGCTCTAAATTATTTCAGTTTTATCTGGTATTCTTACAGTAACACTTTTACATCTTTTGTAATTCAACTTTCTAACTTTCTGTGAAAATTATTAAGTGTAAGTTTTATAACTAGAAAATATTTGAACTCTTTATGGTAGCCACCTCAAAAATGCTATATTTTAGCAGACTTGGAATGGTAAAGAACTAACCTTTAATATTGACTGTTTTTACTTACTGGAAGCTATGTTAGGAATTATGTTTAGAGAACTGTTTTCTCCTTTATGACTATCTAAACTGGAGAATTCTTCAGATTGCTATCACTGCAGATGCTGTAATATCTACAATTATAGAGTGATCTGTACCTATCAAATGATGCCTCTCAGTAGGAGAGCAACTCTCTGTCTCTCGGTGAAATCACTAAGGAAGGATATTCTATAAGAAATAATCCAGCAGAGGGAAAGGAGTGGTTGGAAAGAAAAAAAAAAAAAAAGTGCCTGGATGAAGGAAAGTGTAATGATGCTTATTACAACCTGATGTCATCCTCCCCATGGCCAGACTCCCTAAAGCGAGGACAGGGATCAGTCTCCACTTTGCTTAAGTCTTGGCAAGTAAAAATCTTCCTAACACTTGATCATGCTGTCTGACTACTGGTTTGGGGGCTGGGGTGGAAAGGGGGGAAAACGTTTCAACTGACCACTCTGTGGGGCTGTTGTGGACAAGGTATACGTTTTCAAAAGTATACTGAAAAATAGGCCTTCTCACTGTCAAATAGCTTTTGAAAATGCTGCCCATCTGTTTAAGAATGATCTGGCAATTCTCCTTCTAATGCGGTTCAGAAAATAGTGTCAGAAGTACTTAAATTGGTGAAAATAACACATTTGAGCTTTACTTCCTTCACTGTCCTTTTGAGTAATATTCAGGCTTTTGAGGTGTCTCGGGTCAGTTATGAGTAAGAGAGTTACTTTTAGTCTTTGAAAGTCCTACGTCTCAGCTGGTGCTGTGTAGGCAACTGCCCTCGGGAATGTCTTCCAACTCTGCACTTTTCCATAGGGAGCAAAGGACCAGTTGGAAGAAAACTGAGGCACAACTTAAAAAAGGTCTGAGTCCTAATTGAACATAAGGTAATTGTGTTCCGAGTCTCACCTGTAATGAATCAGGTGTGTCACTCTGCTCACTGTTTTCTATGGGTCTGAAGAGCTCCTTCTTCTTCTCCCTGTCCCTCATGTCAGGGCTAGCAGCACTAACAAGGATCTTCAGGTTAGCAGTGGGCGTCCAGGGATCAGGCTGAGGTCTGTCAGTGAGCTTAACAGGTGTAATTGGATTTCTTTCCGGGGTGCAGCCTTTTTGCTTTGATAAATCAACTGGTTCATTCTTAATGGGAGTCTTTGGGGCCATCCTGGATCGATCAAATATGTTTTCCTATTAAAAACAAAAAGCTCTTTAGACACAACAGGAAAGAAAACAGTTCAACGATCAATTTCATTGTTCTTATGAAGGTAATTGTAGTGACTCATGCCTTGGCACTCATAGCTATATTTAGCACAATTTTTCTGCCTTTGTTGGAAGTGGTAAATTATTCTAAATCGTGGTGTACTGGGAAGAGTGTATATGAGGTACTGCCTTGAATTACAGAGCTTGAGGTAAACTGGTCCAACTTGGGCCACTCAGGCTTTGAAACTCTGATTGTTATTACAAGACAGCACTTTCCGATGAACATAAATCATCAAATTGGATCGAAACTGAAATAATGCATTGGTCACATTACACTTAGCAAGAAAACAGTGTTCTGCTTGAAAGGCCCCCAAAAAGCCATGCAGGGGATGCAGCTCAGACTGTCATAAAATGTCAAACTAAAGTGGATGTAACTTTATAGGCCCATGAAGCAAGCTTTGCATCTGCACTATCTGCTGCCCAAAACAACCAAGAAAATCTCCATAAGTGTATTCCCTGAACACAGCTAAGAGCTGCCGGAAGGAAAATCGGCTGATTTTTATCATTCTTTGAGTGAAGCTCAACTCCCTTCAGTCCCTAGCTGCAATCAAACTTTTTTCGTATTTTATCTTTATGTCCAATTCTACCTCTTCCTCTTAGTTCAAGAACTATCACTACAGATCAACCAACCTCAAGGGGCTGACTGAAGAAAGCATCAATGATATCCTTGAGCCGAGATACCTTTTTGAGCAACAAGGCATACTGCTTCACCATAGCCTTTTAGTGCAAATACTTCATGAAAACGAAAGGAATGGAGTAGACAGAATGCCATACTGGCTTTCTTTCTGGGATATCAAAAACTGAGGCCCAGATATCCTAGACCTGGCATGGAGACCTGGACTTCCAGAAATGCTCATGCAGAAAGTTGTTTCTTTTTGTCCAGGGAGATCAATGTTCTGTTCTTAGATAGTCCAGCTATCATACAATTCTCCTTATTACCCCACAAACAGGACCCTGTTTTCTTGGAGTTGTAGTTAATACTGCTCGGTCATCTCTAGATTTAGTCACTTGAAATGCCTGCATGCACTTTAAGCAAAGTGAGAGAGAGAAACAGAAGCAGACATTACAATCAGAAAGCTAGCAGAGCTTACAACTTGCTGGAACTGGGACTGAAGTCCTTGGAACCACAGTAAACAGCTTTTAAACTATAAATCAGGCTTGAAGTCATTTTTTCTTTGGTCTAGCTGTGGCTTTTTTGATGTTGTTATCAAACTGAGCAAATCTTCACACTCAGACTAAGACTTCTACTTAATTTTTTTTTTTTTTAAATTAGTTTTTAAAATCTTTATGACAACTTTAACGCTGGATATTGTTATGCATTTTATTTTGTGCTGCAAGAAGTCCAATTCTGAAGTGGAATATAGAAAATGTTAAGTTACCACTGGTTTTCTGTAAGAACTTTCCCGAACTAAGTTTTGCCTTTTACTTGGAGCAATTCAGCTATCACTAGCTGATACACATATTTAAATAGGTGATTCCAAATATCACCTTATCAGGTACAGTCTAGCTAGAAAGCAGAAAGAAGTTCTAGTAATAACTGAAGCTGGCTTTTACGAGAAGCACTTCTGTAGCATTCAAACTGGAAATGAATTTGGCACATCAAAAGCATTGTACTCTGAGCACTCATGAAGAACAATTCTGTATATGTTCACCTATGAATTGCCCAAAAGGATGTAATAAATATATCTCCTTTTACAATTAACAGTTAGGCAGTTGTAACTTACTACACAATGATAAATAGGGGTCAATTTAGAGGCCATGATACTTCTTGGAATATATGTTCACATAGTGTTGGCACTCAATATATTCTTGCAATTTCACATTTGGCAGTGAATCAACACTTAATCTGTAATGGAGAAAGTCTACCTTCCCCTCAAGTTCCTGTTCACTATGGCTGATACCAAAGGAACTGCAGTGAGGGCAGCTAAAACAACCTACTGTTCCACTACCTCAAATTTTCATGTTTGTGCAAATACTGCAATGAAAAATGTAGTTGCACTACATAAGATGTACACATCTACTATCAGCTTTTCAGATCGTTATTTTTTATATGTCATAACTGCCTACTAAGATAAGAAATGCTTTTACACCCTCTCCCTCCCCCCTTCCCCAAGGGCTGCAATGCTCTATGAAGTCCTGGCTGAATCGTACCAAATTGCAAGGGCAGTTGGTAGAAGCGTGAGATTCACCTTGATCCAAGCAGACATGGCTTACAAATACAAGAGGACAGGAAAGGCTGGCTTAATGAACTCAGTATATGAGCAGGAATTGAAACAAATATCTGAGATAGCAGGAGCTCAGTCTGACAAGAACTACGTGGTCTTTGGAGGACTCAGACTGACCATGGACAGCAGATCATGAATCAGGTCTAGTTCAGAAGACATTTCTGAGCAAGATATGACTGAGATTAGATTTCCTGGCTGGTGGGGCAGGAGAGGAATGATGAGCTTGTTCTTTGCTGAGTGGCACTGCATGTACCTGAGGGGGGGCCTACAGGAAAGCTGTGGAGAGTCTGTTCACAAAGGCCAGCAACGACAGAACAAGNNACAGAACAAGGGCTAATGGGTATAAACTGGAGAAGGGCAAATTTAGATTAGACATTCGGAAGAAGTTCTTTACACTGAGGGTGGTGGAGCACTGGAACAGGTTGCCCAGGGAGGTGTTTGAGGCCTGTTCCCTGGAGACATTCAAGGTGAGGCTCGACGAGGCCCTGGGGAACCTGGTCTAGTTGGAGGTGTCCCTGTGACTGCAGGGGGGTCGGACTAGATGACCTTTGAAGGTCCCTTCTGGCCCAGATGATTCTATGATTTTATTCTATGATTCTATAGCCTCTTGACCTGGGAGCAGCACTGTATGGATACAGGCATACTTTTCCAGGCCAGAAGGCGAGCACAGCAGACATGTGCATCAGCATGGTCAAACTGCTGCTAAATAACCAGACCATACCATTCCCATGTCATGTCGGGTCTGGCGTTGGTTAACGTTTGAACGGTGAGTCTACCTTACCCGACTACAGCCACTGGGATGCTTGAGATTGCTTTTACTTATTGAATGAAAGCTAAAAACCTGTTTCCCTGAGAATAACGCCAGAGAGTAATCGCTTCCCTTACTGACAGCAGGGGTTTGACTCACGGCGGGTTTACCGGATCGTCTCTTAGCACCGGACACCCCTGTGCTCCAAGCGCCACAGGTCAGACGCAGCTGCACGGAACACCTCGGCGGGACGGACCAGGCGCGCGGGTCCCACCGGCTTCACACCAAATGCCACCGCGGGGACCGAGCGAGACACCGTCCGGTGGGATACGTTGGGCCCGACCCAGCTCCAAGCCCCCGAGCCGGGAGCTCTGCACCCCCGTCCCCCCCCCAACTCCCCGGCCCCGGGCCGCCCCGATGCTCCGCACCGAGAGTGGCGGAGTAAGGCGCGAGGGGAGCCCACACCCGTCCCGCCGCTCCCGCTCACCTTCTGGGCCGCCTCGGCGCGGCCCCGCCGCCCCGGCCGGGCGCTGGCCAGGTCCCGCAGCGCCAGGACGCTCACCTCCATCTGCAAAGCCAGAAGGCGATTTGAGCCCGGCCCTTAAGAGGAGCCGTTCCCGGCCCCAGCGGGACGCGAGAGCAGCGCGGCAGCTCGGGGCTACCCTCCCGCGAAAAGAGGGAAGAAGGGAGGGAGGGAAGGGGGCGGCCGCCCGGGCCCCAGCGGCGGGAGGCTCGGCGCCCTCACGCCGGCGGCGGGCGGCCCGGCTGGGGCGGGCGGGGGGCGCGGGGCTCTGCCGCTCCCGCCAGCCGCCCTCAGCGGCATCGCTTCACGAGCCGGCCAATCAGGACCGTCCCGCCGGGGAGCCCCGGCCGAGCGGCCGACCAATCAGCAGGCGGACAGGCGGCGCGCGGCAAGCGAAGCTCCCGCCCGCGCGGGCCCGCTTCGCTCCTTTTCTGCGCGCGGGCGCCGCCGGCCCTTCCCCCCCCACCCCCTCCCCTTCAGCTCCCGCCGTCGGGCCGCCAGCGCGAGGCGGGCTGTTGCCGGGCGGGAAAAGGCCGCCTCAGGGCGAGGGGGGGCCGGGCAGGTGAGGCTGCACCCCCCCCCCCCCAACTCCCGGTGTCCCTGCCGGGGGGGGCGTCGGAGCTCCCCCCGCGCCGCTGTAGGGCCGGGTCTGGTGCTGAGGGGCTGATTCCTGACGGAAAAGAGGGTTCGGGGAGTTGGGGGGAGGGAACGATGGGGACCATCTTGTTTGGCGCCGTCTGGATCACGCCTTCAGTCTCTGAGCGGGGAGGAAGGGGCTGAGGCGGGTGCAGCCGCTGTCCCTCGCCCGCCGGCCCACGGGAAAGGGCGTCGGCTCGGGTGGAGAGCGGCAGCCCGGGCGGTAGAGGGGCTGTAGCGGCTCCCCGCTGAGGGACTGGGCACTGGGGTGCTACTGCTGCTGCTCCTCCTCTCGGGGTGCCCGGTACGGGGCAGGGGGGCCCGGGCAGGCAACCTGCGGCACAGCCCTGGGCATCCCGGACGGGGTGGAATTCCTCACCCCTGAAACGGTTCGGCTGCTGGAAGATAAAGCGGGCAGAGGCTTTGGGGAACAGTCTGGAAACAAGAGAACTTTTGCCAGCCCTGGGTCAGCCTGTTCCATGGCTGTCCCTGTGCTGAGATAAGAGAAGGATGGAAGAAGAGCCCTGTCCAAAGTTAACACACCAGACGCAGGCAGCCTGCGGAGCCGTGCGGTGATGAGTTTTCAGTTGGTCCTGTTTTGACTGTGGAGATGCAATATTATGAAAAAAAGGAGAGAAAAATTGTCAAAATAATAGCAGAATTCCTTCAGGCTTGATAATGAGTGCTCTGAGCTTGAGATGCATTCTGGAGAAATTTCCTCTATGTGGTATAATTAATTTTGCTTTTTTAATTGAGTTTGTACTTAAGGGTTGGGGTTTTTTTGTTATGCTAATGACAGATGCTGCTGCATTATTCCTGTCTTGTTTTGTCATAGAAGGATTTCCTTCTCAAATCACTCATGAGTTAGTAATGAGTTGTCACAGAAGAAAAACTCCAGTACACAGTTCTGATAACTTATAAAAGTACTAATTTGTTCATTTTTGAGGAAGAGAAAAACTCATTTTTTTTCAATAGGAATGTAGATGACAGAGATACTAAGTCTCGTGTTAATTTATTTGCTTTTGACCTACTCTAATAAGCTCCAGTATGCTGTGTTTTGTTGAAGAGAATGAAATATAAACTTCCCAAGAACTTATTTTTAATTAAAAAAAAAAAGCCTTTATGCTGTTCTTTTAAGCCTTGGTCTTTTTTATTGTTTAGAGGAAAATTAATTCCATAATTGCAAATTGTGCCTTTTAGTATGTATTGGATCCATAGCAGCTATATATGGAAAGAAACATGTCTAACGAATAAAATATTGCTACTTCTCTCACAGGAACTTTGAAAACAGACTCATGAGAACTGTAAGAGATGCAGAGTCATGGAAAATCTAAACAATAATCTCGTGTCGCAGACTGACGTGCTCAGGCATGAACTCCAGGCCAAGGTAAAGATGTTGAGAAGTGAGTTTAGCAGCTGAGAGCCTGCTTTTGTGCTGCATACCCAGTGATATCAAATTGCCATCTGGCCCTTTCAGTCATCTACTTAAACACAAATTACTTAGAAAATTAATTATCAGACCTATGTTTTAGATCTGTCACAGGAAATAGTGTATTAATAGATCTAACTGCATTTGCAGCTCTAGTACAGAGACTTTGTGGTTAAGAGCTTAATGGTAGTCAGGATCTTACTATTTGAGTCACTTATTAAAATACTGTGACATGTGCCTGGAGAAGGTCATTTGATCATTGCAACGATTGCTTCTGGCCTTAGAAATCTGGTCATTTATAAGCGATTAGGTGGAATATCTCTAGGTTGGCATGAGACCCGGGAGGCATAAGTCCAGATACTTGTCAACATCACCTACAGGCTAAGCAGGCAATGAGGCACATCTCTTTGAGATGTTTCTGAGTTGTAATACCATCATCTTGCTGATGGACTGGATCAGGGACCTTACTTGATGCTCAGGGCTTGTGACTTTTTTTACTTTAGGTTAAGGATGCTTCTGAATATAAATTGCCTTTACTACTAACGCTCTCTATGAGTCATCAAGGGAGAACTAATTTGGATCAAGTTTGACACCTTCCTTTAATTTTGCTGATGTTTCACAATGCACAGTATTCTTGGCAACTGAACTGCTTGAGGGAAGCTGGCTGAAATTATGTAATAGCTGTGTTCTGGAAAGCCCACGGTCTGTTGAAGATGAGGCAAATGAGTCAAATCTCTGACGAGCTGGAAGCCCAGCCTGTATGCTAGGTGAAATTCATCCCTGGAAGGTGTGGTGGAATCCAGCATGTGGATGAGAAGCAGAAAAAGAGTCAGAGAGAGGGGGTGTTCCTGTACTTCATGGGTGTGATAGAGCCCACTTTGGTGCTGGGTATGATAAGGGATATGAGTTGTGTGTATAGACTGTGTATAGACTAAGGTGGGAGAAGATAAGTGAGATATAGCACCAGATGGGCAGCTGTGGGCGCTGCAGTGGGTGTGAAGGGACACTGGGCGTTAGGTTAGTCTGAGGAAATGATGTGTATTTCATGAGAGGTATTGTCAGTGATTTGGATATGGTGATTACTCTCCTGTAATATGGAAATTAAAATGTTCAGAGTTAACGTATTAAGCTGTTACCTGATGTGAGCAACATATATAACATAAAATAGTTTTGTTAATCAATGCTAATCTTTTCCCTAAGATCAATACACCTTTAACTATTGTAATGCATTTAGTAAGCCTATTCTTTGTTCAGTGAAATAAACATCCAAATCTCCTCTGATAATGAAATGTAAACCTTAACTGTATTGAGTTAGTCAGAACAAAAGTATAACACTGCATTTCCTTTCCTGGCTGTAGCAGCTGAAAGAAACTTGCTGATTATCAGATTAGTTATTGCAGCCATATATACAGATATCATAATATGCTCCAAGATGATTTTATATCTCTGTGTACAGGTGTTCTACTATAACTGTCAGGAAAGAGGTAACAGACTACTAAATTAAAGTACAAGTGCTTATTCTTGAATACTTTTGTTATAGGACTTTGTTACTGGACCAAAACCACATGTCTGATTATTTACAATTTTGTATCAATGATACATGGACTAGTATGTGTTTTTTTTATTTAATGTGAATATCATTAAGAGTTAAACATTCCCATTGATTTCCTCCCATGTGTTTCCAGACTTGAAAATACAATATTTCATGCAAGGCAGCAGTGAAGGTGGCAATTTTGTGATAGAAAGCCAATGCCTTTGTCAGAGGAGATGGATACAAACAAATCATATCCACCTATCCAACAGTACTCTGTCACAGAATACAAAATAGTTTTGAAGACATCAGTACTTTTAAACCTGTATGACTTCTCATAAGGCAAAAAATATGATGGGTCAAAGACCTAGCAGTTCCTCTCTCCCCATCTGCCTTTTCCTATGAGATCAGTTATGTTGGAAAATTATATTTTTCTCTCTGTTTTGGCTGATATTTGGAAGTTCAGCTCAAAAGTTCAGCTAAGAGTGAGGAAGAGACAGATCCCTGCACAGATCAGATTATGAGGCTTTATTTCCATTAAAAGCCAGACTGAGTCACCCAGTTGCTGAGTCATCAAGGAATCTGTGGGCACCAGTGCTCCCACCAGTGAAGGCAGCAGCATGCTTGGTGTCTTTTGCCAATCCTTTCCCAAACTGTGACTGGCTTAGATGTCATCTCCTCCCTGGGGCAGCTTGGAAGTTCCTACCCTTACATGACCTCAGGCTACCTTGAGCTAGGCATATTCTGCGCCTGCATGGGAAGTAGATGTGATGATGAGGCATTCAAGAACAGCCAGAAGAGGGTGCATTACAAGTGATCCTATGGACATTTGGCATTAGTAGCTGTGGCTATAATACAACAGCAGGGCTGGGAGTGGCACCCAGACCCAGCAGTACCCTTCTTTCACCATGCTCTGGGGTCGTGTGCTTTTGAAATTTTTATTTGCTGTGATAGAGAGCCCTAACTCTGCGAGGAGGGACAGAGAGGGGCCACAAGTAGCTGGATGGCTTACATAAATGACAGTTGAGATATGCACACTTGAAATCATCCCAGTAGTGGAAGGCATTGAAAGAGTGTCCCTTTTTTCTGAGTGCTCTGCTTAACTGCTCTGTCAGTATCATTGCTTTGTCCCTTGGCTCTGGCTTATCTGTAAACAGAGTAGGTGATTTCCCTGGCTCCAGATCAAGGAAGGCGCTGATGGTAACCTCAGGCTACAGTGGAAGAAGAGCTTCAGACCTTGGTATTTCCCATTGCCTCATTCTCTTCCCCTGTTGCCTAATTCAGGTGTAGCCCTGCTCAGGGCTGGAGATTCACAGGAGACAGCAAGCTGTTTGCCCAGTGTGTAGTGTAGGTAGCCTGGTTTGAGAAACCCCTTCTGGAAGCTGAGCAACTGGCATGGCCATGCCTTAGTCCTTTTATGGGGCTGATCTCAAGTAACCTGCCAAAGGTCACAGAAGGAAGCAGGTCGCTCACTAAATCAACGTCTCCTTAATCAGGCATGCACCTGAAAATCACTTCCAGCCACTGCTTTTACAAAAAGCTGAATCTTTCACAAAGGTAATATTAAATGGCCAGTGATTATTGCATACTGAAATTAAATTGCTGTTAACGGTCAGCTCTCTGTAAGGTTATAATTTCATTACTCTTCTCTGGGTGGGATATAGTTTGCTTAATGTCCCATACCATAAACCTTCTCTACTAGGGCTTCATGAAAATAATTTTTCAGTAAAAAGAAGTGGAAAAAAAAGTCAATGTATTTAGTGCAAAACAGTTTTAAAATTATTAAAACAATTACTCAAGTGTTACACGAGAACACCAGAGGGCCACCATGATAGTTGGTTGAAGCCCTGCCTTCCTGCACACCATGTGCTATCTTTATCCGGGACGGCCATCGATCTAATAAATACAGGGCTTGTGGATGTCTTTCAGCTGGTTTCTATATAATAGAGACACAATGTGAAACTGTCTCATCGGGTTACCTTTAGTGAAAAGGGGTGCAGTTCCTCTGCTTAGCTTGTTTCAACTCATCCTAAGATGAATCAGGACTTCACAGCGTAGGATGCTCTTCAGGCACGAGACCACACACCTCCCATGCAGCTGTAGTCTCCATCAATTCAAGTTAAATTCTAGAGCTCTTTGTTTCTTCTGTGGAACATCAAGAAAATACTGCTGCACAACCATTTCTGCCTCGAATTCACAGGAAATGATTTGTTGTTCCATAAAACTGTCAGTAGTTTGACTCAGAGAAGGATGTGCTCCGTTTTGTATGTATTCAAAACTGCTCTCCTGATCATGTGCTACTATTGCATTGTGCAGACTGGTTCAGCAGCGCCAGCGTCCTCCATGGACCTGCCACCTGAAAGTTTGGCTGTCGGAATTGGCAGCGAAATAGAATGCCAAGTATCTGCTTACAGATGAATGGTTTTCAGTCCAAAAAGAAAGGCAACCAGCCTCCCTCAATCATTTAAAAAAATCTCTTGAGACCCAATGTGGAAAATCAGAGTCTGAAAAGCAGGCTTTTACCTGGAAATTACGATCGTAAATGTTGTAACAGAAGTCCCAATATGACCCTGGCGATGTGCTACCTGGAGAATTCTGTAAGAACATTTACAGTTAGTGATGCAGTCTATCCACAAAATATCCTCTGATGGAGGAACAAAATCATCAGATGGACAGCCACGAAAGAAGAAAGAAAGTCCCATACTTCGTAATTTTGTATCACAACAGTCCTGGCAAAGGTAGCCATAGATGCTTTTGATTCATTTCATTATTCTGCCCTGGACACTTTGATCTTATATGATTGTCCCTAGATTACAAAGCCAGAAGGACCATTAGATCATCTGGTCTGACCTCCTGTGTGTTGCAGGCCATTAAATTGCATTCATTACCCTTGTATTGATCCTAAGGACCTCTGCTTGGCTACAGCTTGTGTTCCAGAGAAGCGTATGGTATTGATCTGAAGACAACAAAAGACTGTGAATCCATCATTTCCACTACTATTTGTTTAAATATGATCCCATTGTTCCTATTAATTTTTTTTTTTCCTTATTTCTAATTGGATTTTGTCTGGCTTCAATTTCAAGCCACTGGTCCCTGTTAGGCTTTTCTACCCTAAACTGCAGGGCCTTTCAAGTGTTGCTTTTTCCCATGGCAGTATTGGAACCATAAGCAGGTCACCTCTTGCTCATTTTAACAGACTCAGAATAAGAGCTTTGTTGCTCACTAAAAACCATTTTCTGATGTTCTCAAATGTCTTCTGGTTTTTTTTAACAGCTTCTCCAATTTTCTTGCGTGTGTTTTTAATATACAGATACGCAAGCTTTATATTTTGCCACTGTACCAATCTCACTAATGATTTATGCAGGTGCAAAAATCATTGACCACCACTGACCTGCACTCCCTAAGAAAACTGCACTGCAGAAAGATTCTCCTTCAGTGGAAGTAAATTTCAAGTTTCATATGGAGATTTATAATTGTATTCTATTTTGGGGTCCTTAATTTTTCACAAAGCAAATTTTCAGTCAAAGTGTATGTATCCATGAAAATATGTATTTTGATTTCTTCAACCACTGAACTTCCAGGAAGTTCGTGGTTTTGATAAATTCACCATTTCAATCAGGATGGAAAAACGTATTGCAGAAGTTTCCAGGCTGTTCTCCTTAGCTGCAGTGCACAGAGAGCTCAGTAATAGATGTCTGTCTGCTGTGGGCTCGAGATCTTTTGAAGCCACTGCTGTGTAGCCCCAAAGCTATTCAAAGGGTCTCACGTTCCCTCTTCCTAAATGAATAACTTGGGTGTTTTTCATTGGCAAAGGGCTCTTCTCATCAAGCAGTCCCTATCTCCTATATCCTTCTCCAACCCTTCTCATCTGCAAATTTTATCAGTTTTTAATTTTTGCCTTTGTTTAAAGTTTGCACTGCTGAGAAGACAGGAGGCACAGCTGTCCATTTACAGTGTGCTCTGGCAAGTTAACTGTGCATCAGCGAAACTCACTGGAGTCACTGGCCATCAACCCAGTACAGAAAGGAGAGCAGTTCCCTCTGGTCCCTCATATTATGCACACGCTATGCTTAAACAAAACTCCTAAAGACAGGGTGACCAAAACATAAAGGAAATCACTTCCTAATAAGCAAAAATGGGGAAAATCTTTACAGCAGGACTGCAGAAGCTCTTAGATATTGACAAGGAATTGATCAGGTCCAGACTTGAAGTTAAAGAACAACTTAGGCAGAGTTCACCCTCTAAGAGTAGAAAGTTGTTGCCAAAAAAGCCATTGCATAGTAACCACCAAACCCCAGAAGTCAGCTTTTCTGGGGAAGAAGGAGATCTGGGTTTTTCACCTGAGCAATTCCTGACACCTGGGAAGATAGTGGGCTCGAACCAGGGCTGAAACTGGGCTGCCTGCCCCATCACCATCAGCTGTAGCTACTATCAATAACTAGCTCTAAATGGATACAAATATATTTGCATGGCCAGGGTAGCATAATGCATTTGGTTTATGTAGTGGGAGCCAGAGCTAAAGTACGATTTAAGTATGTGGGGGATGTCAATGCCAGCTTGTAGGTCCTTGACCTTCAGAGTGGAGTCTGAAGCCCAGTGCTAGTCAGACTCAGCATTTGCAGAGGTAAGTGCTACACTAAAGCCTACATACTTAGAGGGAAGCCTTTTCATGTAGACAACAGGACATAATAAGGACAAGCCTGAACCCCTCATCCCAGGTTTCTGAAAGTGTCTATACTGAGTAACAGGGGCTGGTGCAACAGTCTTCAGAGCTACTGAACTTTGGGGTGAAACTCAAAACTGTACCTTGCACAGACACTCTAGCTTTTGTTTCAGAAGCATGCTCAGATGTTGAACCCGAGCTGGTACCATCAGACCATGCACCCAAGCTGATAAACCATTTTTCAGTGCAGAAGAGCTTGTTGCTACCGTCAGTTTGCAGCCTCCTTCCTTCCACTGTGGGTGGCTTAGTTAGCAGAGCTACTGTTACTTATGTCGCTTTTCTTTCTGCCTTGCCCCAACTCTTCCTTTTTGCCCCAAGGCCACTAGCCAGTTTGCTTGGAGCTGCCCCAGATCTGTCATCTTTTATGCAGTGGTATCTCTGCTACTTTTCAGTATTTTAGTTCTTGGAGTTCTGAGGAAAGACAGCTCCATGGTTCTTCAGGGGACTAATTGCAGTCTGGCAGAGCAGTAGTGTTTACTAGTTGGACTGCTTCCACCCGAAAACACCGCTTCCAGACTGTAGTGTGGAGTGATACAGGTGCACTCGTGCAGAGCTGTCCCTGGGGTAATAAACTAGCACTAAGCTGGCTCTGCACAGAGCCATATGATGTGTCTCCCCCTGCAGCGAGGCTAGTCTGTAATCCAGATAAATTGCCAATGAGTAACAGAGCAGAGCTGGCTATATGTCTGAAGTCCCCATGCCACTGCATTTTTAAAAATAATGACAGTAAAAGAAAGCATTGCATTTGATAGATGGTCAGAGTTTCTTTGACCTGCAAAGGAATGAAGACATTTAGCACCTTAGAGGAGCAGGCCCCGAATCTCTTGGTATTTCTAAGGATTTAGTATTATACTTACAATGCACTTCAAGGAAAATAGAAACCAGCTGATAGCTATGGTTGGCACATGAGGGCTGTGATTTAATGAAATTTCCTCCCTGATATGAAAGGAGGCTCTTGGAAACTGAAATACCTATGTGTAATGATCCTGTGGGGCTAGAGAAAAGGATAACATTGTTATCTATAAGTTTTGCAGGATATATTATATTACAAAATGTGTCTTAAAGATTGCTGCAAATACATTTCCATTTCTCTGATGTTTGTGAGCCAAGAGTAACATTTTCCCTTTCTCCGATGTGTGAATGTGGGTATTTGATAGGGGTCAACCAATGCCATAAAACTAGCACTAAAACCCAAGCCCTAATGGAGTTTAAAATGCCAATACAGAATAGAGCTGCAAGTCTCTTCTAAATAAAACCCGGGTATCATTTGTCTGATACTCAAGACGTGCCCTACAAGCCTCACAAATCAACTGGGGAACTGCTAGGAATTTGGTGCTTTTTAAGACCTGACTTACTACAACAGCTTGTCAGCCACAGTGCAAGGGATTGGATAAGAATCTAGTTTACAAGCCCAGAAAGACTGCCTGCCCTTGAGACAGTTGCTCTTTGTGTTTCTCTTTTTGCATTTCTTGCTTCAGTACACTTTAGGGAACCTCAGGAGAAAATATTCTTTCTCATCATCCAGTCAAATTTCCAAGTGAATTATTTTTCAATTTTTTGTTTACCTTAACAAGCAGGTGCTTAAACCAGATATAGTTCATACAAAACAAATGGGGAATAAGACTTTCTGCTAGAGCCCTTGGAGTGCATTTTGAGCAGCGCTGGAAAGATTCTCAAACTCATTTATTTATGTTCTTTTAGAAGAATACAAACAATGCTTCTCCAGGAGGCAGAGATAACATTACCTTGTCTGAAATACAACTGTAACACATGCCCTCTGAGGGAGATAATAGAAAGAAACCAGAGGAAAGGCAGAGAAAATGTCACTTAGATTGGGTCTGGTCAGGCCTATCTCCTGCAATTAACTTGTGTAAACACACTCGTTATCCCTTCTATTAAAGACTCCCATGTACAGACATTTAGTGGGTTGCAGGAAGGATACCAGATGCAGGGAGGTTACCTTGAGCAAAACTGTATAATATCCGTGTCACCCAGTAGTTATCGTTAGTGCTGGTGAGTACAGGGGGACAGGACATTTGAGACTAACTCAGAAGTCTGAGTAGCCCTGTGTCGCACAAGAGGCAGTAGCAAACACTCAAAGGAGGTGCATAAAATCAGAATACACTGCAAATTATCCTATCCCTGATCATTCTTCCCACATCCAGTACTTTTGGGAACTTTCTGAGAAGACGATTGCATCTAGACCATCGTGTTGAGCAGCTGCCTCTGAACTTAGCCTGCAGAAAGTGCCTTTTGAACTCACCTGCACTTTTGGGCACCTCAGCATTCTGGAGCGTCAAGTTCCACAACGTAATTACACAGCGTGGAAAGTACTTGGCTTTGAAATATGCTGTCTGATGGAGTACAAAGGTTTTCTTTACATTAAGCTGTCTGTTAAAACAGTGAAAATGAACAAATGAAAGGCCTGCTGTGGTATCCCACTATAGGATTTATCACCAAGTGTGTTAATGCTACCATTTGATTTGCGGGTGTAAATTGCATATTTATGTGGTGGTGCTGTTCTTATTCCCCAAAGCTCTCTAGAGTGTATGAATGAGCTGCTCTGTTGGAGCTGCAGTGTGTGCAATCAGAAGCTTCTGGTTCCTTTGGGAATTCAGTTATAGCATGAAATTAATCTCTTTCAGCTACTCTGGTTGAGCAGGTGAAAAGTGAAAATAATTATCAAAGCTCGGTGGCCTCTAGTAATTGTGTGAAACCTCTGAATGTGCCTGCACTGCAGCTTACTAACATAGTTTGCAATTGTCTGAAACGACACAGTGCTTAAAATGGATAACAGCACTGTTTTCCTCTTGAATGGCTGGAGAGCTGCAAAAACCAGGCAGTCAATCACACGCCTTTAAAAATCCACTTATTTTCAGTGCAAGCATAGAGTGAATTGCTCAAAGTATCCAGTGTCCTCCTGACATGTCCTGGGTAGCTGGGAATGCTAGTAATTAGGCCCAGTGCAGTGACTGTCTTTTTAGATGGAATAACAAGAACTGATTTTACTGGTACTGCCTACACTATCAAGAATGCAGTATCTAACCTAGAGAATTGGCACCAAACCTTAAACGGAAGCTAATGCTACTTTTTTTTTTTGGCTGAATACCAAGGATGGCTAAATATAAGCTCAGGGCTTGCTTTTGTTGCTTGGTGAAAATTTTTAATAAACTAGCATCTTTACTTAACCCTTCTCACTCTCTAAAGAATCAGAATGATTCTCAATAAGTAAATGACTGCTTTTGCTCTTTTTTTCAGTTAGTCCTTTTTTGTCTTTTAAAAATGTTCAATACAAATGAGAAACTTAAAGATGCTCAGGAGGGTTGTCAAGGAACTACCTGTTCTCGCTCAACAAATATGTCAGAAAGTAGTAATGAAAAAAACATTAGCAGATATATTCTGTCCTTTGTTCAAGATTAGGCTTGATGGTGCTTTTGTTGCTACATCAACAAAAAATAATAATTGCTAGTGTCAGAAAGGGACCTGGATGTCTAAATCTTGGGAAACTCAGCTGAATGGATTCCAGAGTCCACAGTTAAGAGGCTAATACTCCTGCCTGGGAGATTGGGTTATCTTGGAATAGCAATTAGACAAACCTGCCCCTGAGAACTGACTTCCTTGGCTTTCAGGAAAATATTATTAATAGCCACTAGAACAGCCATCCATAATCCAGGAGGTGTTTTCAGTCTTGCATTTCTAACCAGGTTAGGGCCACAGAAGGATGCTTGAAGCACTGGTTGCAGGCCCAGGGGAGAGGCAGGATTTCAGATCATCCCGTGGTCAGCTGGGTTAGGCTTGTCCCAGGCTGAGCACATCATGTGCTGAATTCCTAATTCTGCCCTTTCTGGGCAGGGCTTTGGCTTTAGGAATTCCACACACAGCCTGGCAATGCCCAAAGTCAAGCTGAAACTGAGATGCAGCTGGAGTTCTGGCATAGATACTGAGCATTCCTAATTACATTGCATCTGGGCTCTCCTATGTAATTTGGAAGAATCACACAGAAAGGTATCTGCAAGTTTAGGTTCCCAGGGCACAGGAGGGAAGTGCTGAATGATTTGGAAGAGGACATTGCATCCCACTCCCACTGGCACCTCCAGTGGGGCATCCTGCTTGCCCTTAGTCCAAGAACATCAGCTATTCCCAAGCATTCAACTTGTGCAAAAACATGGCTCTTTTTGTGCACATCGCAGAACACATGGGTCTGCTGCCACTGGCTGCTGGCTGGTGGCACTGATTCAAGGTCAGAATCTTGTTATCATTGCTAGAGATTGGCACAAAGTATTTACAGGCATGAAATGTCTTTCTTTTGCTTGAAACTTGAAGATGAATTGGTTAAAGCTTCTGCATTCCCGTGGAAATTGGAAAGGTTGCTAAGGACAAATTATTCAGCAGCTACATGTGCACGTACAGTGAACTTAGTCATATCAATCATAAACGTGCCTAATTGAAGCTTTCAGGGTTTTGCTTTTTTTTATGGTGTCTGTGTAGATGTAGTGTGATATGGAGTAAGGTGTGGTTCATGAGGATGCTGATATTTAGAATGATTGGCTGTCAGTCAGTATCGATTCTGGAAATCAGCTGTTGCTGGAACGAATTTGACAGAATAAAAAGTGTATACCTGTCACTACTTATTTGTCCTTCTTGGGCATTTTTATAGGTGTGACACCGGCATCTGAAATGAAAAAGCATGTTAATAGTTCAGAGATGAAAATAACAGTTGATGTATAGGATGTGGTAAAAAAAAAAAAAAAAGAGTTTGATGGGCAGCCTTTGGCAGCCTTCTGTTTGTCAAGTAATTTCAATGACAGTACATTGACATTCAGTCTGTTCAGTGAACAAGGTAACTCAAACTGAAGTGTGAAAGGCCATATTAAATCAGAGGGAAGGACAGAAGGACATGCTTCAGCTATCATATTTTACTCTGGTTTATACTATCACCAGATTTTACTTGTTGGATTTTTTGTCCCTTACTGCACCATGGGGTCTTGTTCTCCTGCTGAATTTTCCAGACAGTTCCTGCTTCAAGAATTCCTTGCCATCCTGAGGCTCCCAATGTTCTGTACTCTACTTGTAGCATGCCCACAACACAGCTTTTCATCTTTTTAATAATGGAGATATTTACCTTTTGGTAAGTGGATGTCCTTTCAGGGTAGACACTCTTGGTTTTTGTTCTGTGAGTCTCTGAAAGACACAAGGGATTTAATACATTGCAGAGGACAAGTGTTTAAGAACTTTTTGTGTCATTCATGGCTACTCACCCTGTGTGTAATTATTGAGACCAATGATTTTGACACACCTCTTTAAAGTAATGACATTCCCTTATGGAAATATGAGTTTCTGAAGTGTATTTAAGAGATGTTCTCAGAAAGGAGTGTATTGTATTATTGCCTTTTGAAGGAAGCTGTTTTTTTACGAGAAACTGGACTTCTCTGTTCAACATGTTGTTTGATATAACTAGTCTTGGGCCCAGATTCAGACATCTGATTTTGATCAACTGGATGTCAGTAGCATAATGAGGTAAAAGGATATGACCAGCTTGATTCTGCCTTGACTTCAGTCTTTAAATATACTATACTATATTTCTTGTCAGCTTGACAAGGAAGTGACAGAAAAAGAAATTGGAGGTGGAAAGGAAGTGAAATGAGTTATTAAATGTTTGGTGTGACTGTGCTGGAGGTGTAGTAATTGTCCTTGATGTTCATTCCAGTCTCTCTGCCCCTTGCCTTTCTGGAGGTCACTGCCAGCTGAGCTTGTTTGGCTGACTGCTCTTTACATCTCCAGAATGATTTGGCTTAACAAAATGCACACACTCTCAAATCCAGGTTACAGTCATTTCATATTTTCTTCAGCAGGCGTGCTGGTTTAGGAGTTCATACCCTGGGTACGAAAGGAGCATTTCTGACCCCGAGCAGTTGCCTGGCCAAGCTCCCAGTGCAGCTCCACGAGTGCTTGGCACTGTGAAGAGGGACCAGATACCTGCAAGTAAGAAGAAAAGAGAAGCAGAAGCTTCTTGAGAAAGGTTTCCCTCTTTTATAAGACCACATGGAGCCCAAGGATAGGGCTGGCATCCAATGGGTGTTGTTTCTGCTTGCCAGGGGACTGCTGATCTTTCCGTAGCCCTCCATCTCCTTCCCATGTCCATTCTGCAGTTCCCCAGCACCCTTTAAATGTATGCTGATACAGCTTTTTCTGTGGATGCCGGACCATAAGATATACCAGGCTTTAAAATATGTCTGTTTGTGGTGTGGTTTTAGTTTGGATCCATTTCATTTTACTGATATGGTTTAGAGTATAACATGCTAAACAGTTGTCTCAGTGAAGGAAATAGTTCCTGGAGCCCAGAAAGGAGCAGCAGGGAGAGTAAAAGTTGTCTAAATTGTCTTTGCAGGAAAATAAAAAATCAGTAGTGCTCAACCTGTCTCCTAGACAAAAAGTGTCAGGATTTTGTTCCAGCCAGACCCGGCTTAGCAACTCTTCTACCTTCAATTGACACAGCTGAGCCGCAGACTCCCGTGGGGCACAGGTCTGGGTCTGGACTGTATCTGTAATGTGCCTTCACTAGTCTGGTGTAGCTGATACTGGTATATGCAAAACTTTTATCACCTGAAGGAGATTTGGCCTTTTCATGCAGCTTGCTGGACTGCTCAGACAAGCACAGTCTGAAAGGATCTTCAGATGTTGCTGTATTAGAGAGGAGTCCTGAGACAGCAAAGGATGGTGAGGCTGTGCTGTAACACAGCACTCTCTTCTGCGTGATGGGCAGAAGACAAGGCTTAGCGTGTGGGGCTAAGTGGCGGGGAGCTGGTATTTACAAGCCTTTTAAAGACACTTTTTGTCCAGGAAAAAAATGTTTTCGTACATCTTAGCTATTGTGAAACGCAGACTTGGCAGAATGTATTGTTTAATCTTGGCACTAGTATGTCAAAGTTACGGGTTTGATTCAGCAACATCTTGATGAAATTTAGTGGCCTGGGGCTTTTGTTGCTATTTCTGCTTTGTTTTTAAACAAAGGAGTTCAATCTAGATGAGCAGAATGGAGCGTATGAAAGATTCGTTCACTTTTACTAATATTCTCCTTTATAGTTACGAGGCGTAAACTAGCTGCTATAGCAAACTTTATTAAAAGGGGGAAGGCTCTCAGAACTGGTCTTGCTTTCCTGTTAACTGTTAGTTGTTTCACAATTTTCAACTGTAGATTAAATGCAGGACTTAAACCTATCGAGCATTGCTACAAATAATTTGTAGGCAAAGTAGATCATATTATACCACCTAAAGGACCAAAAATGCGTGTAAGCTTTGAAGCTAAAAACATCTCTAATGCATTGGCAGTTTTGGTGGCTTTAAAAACTTCTGCTTAAGTTTTTCTCAGACACCCAAGGCAGCCATTCAAAGCCAAACTAATCTCATCAGCATTCTAGTCAGGTGTGTTGAAACAGCCCTTACTGATGGAGGGTACATGGAAATTGATACCCAGCAAATGGATTTCAGGTCTTGACTTTGACCCTTTGTGCTTCTAAAGTGCTGATGTTATTACAATAACAAAAGAAAAACAGTTGGAAGCAAAATTGTTTGTTTTGGCCCTTTCAGAAAGGGAGTGCCATGTAGCTGTCACATGACTCTAGGAAAGGGTGACCGTTTAGCCTATTAATGGATGTTTAGTTATATTAGTTATATTACACAGTATTTGAAAGATACCTCTGTAGAAGATCATTAAAAAACTAAATATCATCATAATAATTATTGGGGAGCATGTAGAGCCCTGGCTGGGGACACATGAGGTGTTTCTGTGTGACACAGGCACACAGGGGGCTCTGTCATTGCTTCATTGTGTGACACAGAGATGGTCACTGCACTGTGCTGCAAGTCTCTCTGCAAAGCAGGGATGAAGATACTGATCTTGGTAAATTATTTCAGGAATCTATTTATGAAAATAGCAAGATATTAGAACATATTTATGCAATGCCCTATCTGTGCAACCTGGTGCAGGTCAAATTTGGATACCTTGAAGCAAAATCTTCGATCTGTCAAGGGAAGGCATACTTGGGAAAGCTGCTGTAGAAGAGCTGCCAGACCAGAGGAACAGCCTGAGCAGAGAGACTCATACTCCTGCTGCATACAGGCTCCTGTTAAC
The DNA here is from genome assembly GCA_004320125.1 of Scolopax mira. Lineage (NCBI taxonomy): Eukaryota > Metazoa > Chordata > Aves > Charadriiformes > Scolopacidae > Scolopax > Scolopax mira. The sequence continues at coordinate 78,896 of BJBW01006280.1, forward strand.
TATTCATGTCGTGGTAAAATGTGGTGGGTTGATCCTGGCTGAACACTAGCTGATCAACAAAGCTACTCTGTCACCTCCATCCTCAGCTGGACAAGGGAGAGAAAAAAACCTGAAAGGCTCATGGGTTGAGATAAGGAAAGGGAAATCACTCACCAATTACTGTCATGGATAAAACAGACTCAACTCGGGGAAAAATAATTTAATTTATTACCAATACAACCAGAGTAGGGTAATGAGAAATAAAAAACAAACCCTAAGTTCCTTCCCATGTCAGACAGTTCTCCATGAACAACTCTAGCATGGGTCCTTCCATGGGGTGCAATCCTTCAGGAACAGACTGCTACAACGTGGGTCCCCCAAGGGGTCACAAGTCCTGCCAGCAAACCTGCTCCAGTGTGGGCTCCTCTCTCCAAGGGGCCACAGGTCCTGCCAGGAGCCTGCTCCAGTACAGGCTCTCCGCAGGGTCACAGCCTCCTTTGGACATCCACCTGCTCTGGCACAGGGCCCTCTACAGGCGTCAGATGCTCATCTGCTCCACCATTACCTTTGTGAGCTGCAGGGGGACAGCCTGCTTCACCATGGGCTGCAGGGGAATCTCTGCTCCAGCACCTGAAGCTCCTCCTCCTCCTTCTTCACTGACCTTGGTGTCTGCAGAATTCTTGCTCTCATTATGTTCCCACTCCTCTATTCTGGCTTCTGCCGCAGAGGGTTTTTTCCCCATCTTGAACGAGTTATCAGAGAGGTGCTACCACTGTCACTGATGGGCTCAGCTTTGGCCAGTGGTGGGTCCATTTTGGAGCTGGCTAGCCTTGGCTCTATCAAACACGGGGGAAGCTTCTAGCAGCTTCTCACAGAAGCCACCCCTATAGCCCCCACACTACCAAAACCTTGCCACTCAAACCCAATACATTACATGATGTCTTTTTGTCTGAAAATGACTTGAGTTTTATCTCTCTATTTTTTGGCACTTGTGTGGCAGTCACTTTGGAAGGGGCATCTGTCATTTCCTCCAGCAGTCTACAAGCCAGAGCTTGTTTTAACAGTCATCTGGTAGATGGTCTCAGCATGAGCAGCATGTCACCTTCTGTCAAAGAGGGAAGGAAAGAGAGACAAAGAAAGACTAAGCAATTAACAAGACAAAATGTTAAAGGCAGAAAAAAATTGAGCAGGAAAGGAGATGGTAAAAAAAATGGCAGTTGGAGATGGGCAACGAGGTCCATCCCCACGGAAGATGCCCCAAAAATGTCCTTAATCAATGCAAATGTCCCACAGCTGATGAAACAGCAGTTGTCAGGGCAGCCCACAGCTCACTCTGCCCAGGAAGTCCCACCATCAGGCTTCACCTGCTCTGGTGCAGAGTGGTATAAATAGGGAAGAAATAGTCTGGTTTCAAATTATCCATCCCAGTCTGGAGCAAGGGTTGGGATCAGTCTGCCAAGGCAGACTCTTCTTCAAGAATACAGAAGAGCAGGTTTCTCTGAACAAGTGTAGGCCATTCTTCCAGTTCATTAAATAGATTTGTGTTCTAGCTAAGCTCCCAATGAGATAATTTAGCTGGTTTCTGATCTTTGCTGTGTGTAAACCTTGTATGAGTTGCTGATAGTCTAAATTCTGGCTAGAAGTAGGGTAAAGTCTATCAGATTATTGCTTTAGGAAGCAGGGGCAGCTCAACTTAATTTGTCTACTGAGCTTTTTAAAAGTGCCTCTTCTCCGTTTAGTTATAGCCATTCCAGGAAATATTACCCACAGTCCTCAGAGTGCTGTCACCTTTGTAAAATGAATATTCATATTTTTGTTCCAGTGGACTGTTTAGAGGCATGTTGCAAAAGCCCCCTAAGAGCAAACAGATTTGCAGTTATTTGTCATTCCTAAAAAAACAGAGAACATTGTGTTACAAGAAAAAATAGTGGGTTTCATATTCTCTTGCACATACAGATCTTCTCAATATTATGGCATTATAAAAGCTAATAATTGCATGTAAGGTCTTAGATACACAAGACGAAGGTGAGTGCCTGGAAGTGAGTAAGGATCCTGCTTGACCAACCAGGAACGAAACATGTATTTGGTTTTGTTTCCCAGGAGTCATAACATCTCTAAGCCCCTGGATGTGCCTGTGAGCACATGTTGTGCATCAGCCATATTTGGGGCATGTTAGGGGAACTAGTGAACATGAAGCAAAGGCAGCATATGGGAGAGAGACAGTAAAACAGAAAAGGTTGACTACTCTAAAGTCCAGAAATAAAAATTGCTTATGTGTGGGTCTTGTCTTCTGGAGGGACAGTGCTAGGATACGTGTCCACCAGACCATCTTTTTCCTCTTCTTCACAAGTCATACTATTATATTCCCCTTTCTAGACACCAAGTCATGTTCCACCACGAGGAAATAGATGCTGTGTAGCAGGATCTTCATTTAATCTGAAGAGAGCTAGGCCCAGAGCCACGGGCAGCATGGGGAGGGCACCATCCAATTCCTGTGGGCAAAGGACAGTCATTGCCTGTGAGTTCCTGGCTGTTGCTGCTGTTGTTCAGAGGAACAGAGAGACTGTAATAGTAGCTGAAAAGAGCCTGAGGAGGATGTGAGTGAGCTCAAATGCCAAAATATCTTGGTACAGCTCTGACCAGGCTGTTAGTTAATGTCTGGCAGAAGAGATTATGCTGAGATATTGGACTTGCATGGATAGGAAGCTTTTCTCCTGGAGGACCTTGAAGAGCTGTGTAGCTGGCAGCCTGCTTGTCCTGGCAACCTGCTGTCTGTGCCTTCCCCCAGCAGGGTCCCTTCAGCCACTAAGAGGAAATTTCAAGGGTACTGTCTTACCTCCTGATATTTTATGCTGAGAAGCTCTTGCAGGCACCACACTAGAAGTGACAGCTCTGAAAAACAAAGGACAGAATATTAATGTCTCCTTCCTAGCACTAAGCAGGAACTCTACCAGGAGACTGCAAGATGGGCAAGGATTCCCAAGGACTGTTCCAGCTGGGTGCCCCAAACAGTCTGTGGAGGTTAAGCCACTGAAGAGGAGCTGTGGCTGGTTCAAGGTCCTGCCTGACGTGCTGGAGCAGTCATCCGCAGCTCAGCAGAGACTGTTCACAGCTGAAGCCTGTGTTAAAGTCCAGAAAGACATTGTCCTTAGGAGAAAGGTGTCAGCAAAAGATGTGGCAGGGAACAAAAGCACAAACAACTGGTCCATGGGGCTCCTTCAGGCACAAGGGGCCCTCCAGAAAGTGATGCAGTTTTGAAATTTCCTTCAGATTTTATATTAAGTCCCATAATATTTGGTCTTTGTCCTGAGTAACTTTTTGTGACAGCAAATTTCTTATTGTCATCATCATCTCTAAAGATAGCTGCCATCTTTTAGAAGAAAGAACAAAAACCATAAATCCTAAAACTACCAATGCAAAGATGCAAAGAAAAAACAGACCTTGCGATATACCTGATGGCCATTTTTGATGTTAGTGTTGTGTTATTCCTCATCGTGAGCTTTGCCTTCAGCACAGAAGTTTCAAAACCTTTTCCCCCCTGTCCCCACTGAGGAAAAGAGGACCTTTGCAAATCCTGCCCATGGTTGTGATCCACAAGCTGAGCATGTTCGGGTTAGGGGAAGTATTGCTCAGAATGAATTACCATGAAACATCTGTGCTCACTCCTCATGTCACTTGAGGAATGTGTTTTACGTAGATTTTGCATGAAACAAAGTGAGACATAATAGGGCCTTGGACGGAGCTAAGACATGGTCCTTGTCTCCACCTCTTCACCAGATCCCTTGCAGAATGGGACTCTTAGAGGACTGTGACTGTCCTCTGCTGGTTTGTTGGTAGTGGTGATCTTATGTTCTACCATGCATGGGCCCCTCAGGCTGTGAGCCCTTCTGCCCACAAAACCTACATTTCCTGTACTCCATATCATTGTTTTTCTTTGTACTTCCAGAAACTATGCTTTTCCTTGCTACAAGGGAAAAATATCCTCAACCAACACCTATACATTAACACAAATAATTCAGAGGATAAACTGTTCATTTTATGATATGCCATTTTATTATTTGTTACTTATGAGCTTCTTAATCTGATTTTTCCATTTCATACTTTTCCTACGCTGTAAAGTCTGGAGATCATGTGGTTTTGGTCTCTGCAATAGAATGAGACACCTGCCAAAGTGACACAAATCTATCAAATAGGTGCTAGCATCAAGGGATTAAAGCATCAAGGGATTTACCGGGCAAAGGAATCCTTAAACTATACATAAAAACATCAAACATCTGATCTGTTAAAGTATACACTGACTTCAAGGGAAACATTATAGAACTCTTTAGAGGCTTGAGAACAGCCAGGCATGAATTATGTTGATATATGTCCACATTACTATTTTATTGAGCAAGATAAGGATAAAACAGGAAAATCAATCATATTCAAGCAATCCAGAACTACCAAATACGTCCTCAGCTGCATTAGGGAAGTATTTTTTAATCCATTTATGCAGACAAATACTTTGGCTTGATCATAAACAAAATAAAAAGTGTGTTTTTATCACTGGTCAATTTAAGCTTTGCTGCAGACATAATGGAACAAAAAGGCACAATAGCCTAAGGCTGCACGTTTTGTCTGAGCAGCCAATAATTTCTTTTCTTTGTGCCTGAGTGAATGTTTGTTTTGGGAGGAAAACGTTCTTTTACCTGGAAACAAAACATTTCTCAGTGTCTTGGCTTTGATTTTAATGCTGAACATATTTTTAGGAAGAATGCAGTTAAAATAATTGTTCTGGAAACAAAAATAGAATCTAACCTTTGACTATGTAGTGATGTGAACTGTGAAGATCTAAATTTGTAGTAAGATTATATGTAGACAAGAAAGTGTGCAGTGTTTTGTACCAAGAAAACTTTAACAAAAAACCCAAGTCTGGCCATTTGAAAAACATTTCATGTAACCTCACTCCAGTTATGGAATTTTAATCTATTTCTAGAGGGAGCTGTGCTATATAATTCCACAGTTCACTAGGATTCTGCTTTTTATTGAAGAACACTCACTGAACCAAAGAAATCTAGGCTCGACTTGAACTAATTAAGCTTGTGTGGATTTACAAACAGCAATCAAAATCTTACCAGCAAAATATTCATTGGGAAACAGTGTAAAAGCTCAAACCCCTTTCTGCAAAATGAGCAGCTTTCCTTGGAGCTCCAGCTAGAAGTCTGAGGCTTAGGGGATGACTTTGATTTAAAGAGGGTTTTTCAGAGCACAAAACGAGAACAAAATGCTTAGGGACCAAAACATTCTATAAACTTTTCCTGGTAGGCTGTGCTGAATGTCTGAATATATTAACAGCTGAACAGATGATCAATCTGCAGATGGAAAGATGAATTGCCTTAACCTGGCCTGCATACACACTCTAACCTGGGACCATGGTAAAGGAAAGCTATTAAGCTAAGCTAGGTTAGATACTAGGAAGAAACTCTTTACTGTGAGGGTGGTGAGGCACCGGAACAGGTTGCCCAGAGACCTGTTGTGGATGCCCCATCCCTGGAGATGTTCAAGGCCAGGCTGGATGAGGTTTTGAGCAACCTGGTCTGGTGGAAGTTGTCCCTGGCCAGGGGAGAGGGTGCTGGAACTAAATGGTCTTTAAGGTTCCTTCCAACCCAAACCATTCCATGAATCTGTGATAAATATATAGGTTTTATTCCTTAGTTGCAATGAGTCAGAAGCATGCAGGTGGATAGTTAAAATCCTTCAGATGATGAGTCAGCTTCTCAGACCAGAATAACTCAGTTGTTTGCAGTAACTTGTTGGCCTGTGATGGCCTGACTAGCATTGCTAAACAACAAAAAAACCCAACAGTCCTAATTTTTCTTTCTCTGAGCAATAACATTGCACCTGGCTCCTCATGCACATCCACTTGGGTGTAACACAGCCCAGCAATGCCCTCCATAGCATTCATGTTGTCCCATTCTTTCCATTCCTGTCTTATTTCTTGAATCTTGGGTGAGGTGGGAGGGTTTCAGTCTGGCAGATTCAGGTATTTTTATATCTACACTGAGTCAGCCTGAAAAGTCAGGAGCACATTTAAGGATTAGCGATCCATCCAGTATTAAATTTGCTTGCAATCATGGAACTGGCTCCCCTCTTGGGGTCTGCATGATGTTCACTAGCACACACCAAGGGTGCAAGCATGGCCAACCCATCTGTTACAGGATTTAGGCTATTTGGGATAAATCTGCTTCCTTCATATACCTTGTGCTTCTGCTGGGTACAATCCTCATAAAAGTATCTCTTACTTAATAAAACTCAAACTGGCCCTGTTAGGAAGAAAATACTTACTGAGCAGCAGTTGGCTTTTTGAACTGCATTTTTGCAAAGCCAGATTATTGCTGATACTGGCATCGAACTTTTCCCACTTGCCACATGTCTCACACGGTGTGCTGCACAGTTGAGTGGTAAGAGATGCGCAGAGAATGGCAGAAAGCAGGTTCCAGAGAGTGAACCCACTCCTGCTCAAGATAAAACTCACAGGAGATAATTTTCTGACAGTGGGAAGTAGAAAGGGAGAGGATAAGTCATAGAGACAGGCAGCCCAATTCAGTTGCCTGAACAGAGGTGTCCAATGACCTCTGAGAGGCAGAGACTACCCAAGAGATGTGCATGGGGCTGCCAGATGTGGTATAGGACCTCTGGAAGTTTTGAACCTTAATGAAGAGGAAGCTGGAAGTGGGTTGGGACAGCTTAGGGTGTTAGATGCCTCTATTCAGAGAAGTTAATTGAATGCAGGATGGCTTCCACTATCTTCAGAAGAACTTGACGGTAGAGAAGCGCTGGGACTCTTTTAGTAGTAGGCTCCATAGGGTATGACTTATGTCAGAGGCTGTAGCACTTACCTGAGCCATGGAATTCAGTGATGTATGGCACCAGGACCTCCTCCACTTTCCAGTGAGAAAAGTTCCCCAGGTCTGGGAGCAAGCAGGAAATACTCAGCCCTGGTTTGTCCAGAGAGGAAAGCAGCTGGTGGGTGAACAGGTCAGAGGCGAAGGGTCTGCATTTCTGCCAGGGAGCAGGAAGGGGGGTCTCAGAGGCAGTTTGGGTCCAGGCTGTTGGGAGAGCTTTAACAAATCAGTAGGGCCTTCCGTGTATTCTTCAGCATTTAGCTTGACTTGAGCTAGAGGCCACACATTACAGAACTCAACTTTCCATCAAACCCAGTATTTTTCAGTAAAACCATCAGTAAAACCATTTGCAGGCTGCCTGGCCTGCGTTAGATGAGCCATGGAGGGGTAAAGGATGGTACCCCTGTGATGGCCGAACTGGAGATCCCAGTCTGCTTTGAAGGGCGATGCTACACTGGCACTGTGACTAAATAGAAGTCATCATGAACTATGAGACTCTTGAGTAAAAATGTACTCTGCAAGCATTTTATCAAATTCTACTTCCATACATTTGGACCTGTTCTATCTTTAGTTACACCTACAGTCAGACAGAGAGTGAGATGCAAATTTGGATTTAGAAGGGGAGATGATCTCATTCTGACAATATTTATTGCCAGCTCCTTCCTCTATCATGAAGAAGCAATAGGTTTTGAGTGATTTTTTTCTTATTAAAGTTAGGCTATGACTAGCAGAGGAGAAATATAAAGAAGACATTTTATCTTAGAATATATTTTCAGATTTTTCAAATTATACTGATGGGTATCTTCTCTGAGAAAATGGAGATATTTAAAGAACTTCATAAAACAGGCTATTCTAAAACTGATAAAAAGAATATGAACAATGAATTGTATCTCATGAAGTGCCTTTTTTTTTTTTTTTCAAAGCACCACTACATTTTTCCTTCACCAAACCTTGTATCTAACCGTATGTTTCCATTGCACTTTTCAAAATGTCTTCACGTATAGGTCATCTCTGTAAGGTGTTAATTGCTCTCAGCGCCAATTGCTTTCCCCGTCAAGAATTGTAACAATTAATACAGTAGTCCTACAGTTGCTCAAATGTTTCCTGCACAAAGGTGATCCAATCCAATTCCTACTGAAGTCATTGGCATAGCTTTTTGTTGGAATTTCATCAAGCCTTTAATTTTATAGACTGTTTTGGACAGAAGCTTTTCAGTATCAGACAAAAGGTACACAGGGGCCTTTTAAAACTGTGCTGTTATTGATGAATAATACTGAAAGATTGCTTGCTAATTACCATTAGTTTCAGCAGCCAATGGCATATTATTAATCCTGCTTTCAAAGATTAAATCTAAAGATGGTTCTCTTCAAAGTCTCCTTTTTCATTGTACAATAAGCTTTATTTGCCATGTTTTACATGAGCTATTTTTTATCCTGTCTGAAGTACTGAAAAAAATTACTAGCTTAGTAATTACTTCAGAATAGGAAATTTCCAGTAAGTCACAGCATTTTATCTTCTGAAAATAAAAATGCAACACCTCTAAGCCTTTGTCAGGATATAGCGATTTATTCATTCCATTGTTTTTCATTATATCTTTTTTGAGGGAGAAAGTGAGTTTTTGTTTGTTTTCTCTTGAAAACAGAGAGGAGGCTGAGCAGCACTTGACAGAATCATCTCAGCAGACAGATCACTGGGCCTGTTTATACATATATATGAACCAAAAAAGATTAAAAGTATGTATGTCTGCAAAGAAATTTGAAACAGACTTAGTGAGGACTGGTGTGGGATGCTTGCCACTGCTTTATTTTAAGCAGGATTTATTCTACCAAGGTCAACATCGTGACTAATGCTGTGTGATGAGCAACAGAGGGAACTGCCAGCAGAGCAGTTTACCTGCCACTGGCTGATGGCGCTTGACAAGCCCCATGGGAGGGAAGGAGGTTCCTGAAGGTGTCTGAATGAACAGGAGTAAGAGAGGAGGTGTGATTCTTGAGCTCAATATGTAAAAGAGGCCAGGACAGAGAGGTGGAGACAGCAAGGCTTGAGTGGAAGGTGCTGGGGGCTCATGTGTAGCAGGCTTTTAGGCAACAGATCCTTGCTTTAACAACAGTGTTTTGTTACTTCTCACACAGCTGTTGCTCCGTGATACTTAGTAGACGGTGTTTACCCACAATATTTTTAATACTTTTTTTCCCCCTCGAATACTTTAAAAGTTTATTCTTCCATGCAGTAGATCACTTGCTTACAGAAATTTAAAAAATAGTTTCATCTAGATGAAAGATGGAAGAAGCACAGAAGGTGTGTGCCAACACTTACAATACGTGATTCTTCTGTATTGGGGACAGAAATCAGTTTTCTGTTAACTTTCAGATACAAAGAGAGTTTACCTGTGGTTTGGACTTAATAAATTAAGTTTACACATTGTCTGTATTCTGAGTATTGCTGTTCTGCTTTCCCTGGTTATTCCCAGGTTTTAGCTTGTTTTTAAACACTGTTCATAAAGCCCTTTTCTGTGTACTCTATGGGGTATATTCAAAGTTCCTCTCCTAGTCAAGACTTTAAAACTAGACTTAAAATGTCTTACTTCAATAGTGGAACCGTGATAGCATCGAATAATTCAGTGCTGCTGGAAGTCCAGGAGTTTATCTTCAACACTCTATAACAGTCATCTTTTTTTTCCCTGTCTTCTCTGTTTTTTGAAGAACAGGTCATCTTGGTACCTGTGTTTAATATGTTCTCATGGCTACACCAACATCATGAGAAAAAACCACATTTTCTTAAACAAACTTTAAGGCAGTAATTTTTCTACCTCCCCTTCCAGCTATTATGAGTTTGGTGGAAAGAAGAAACTCAAGCAAGTCGAAACCAGTTGTTCTTACCTGATGACTTCAGCTCCATCATTTAGGACTACTGACACTTGCCAGCAAACCCTGTCATCTCCCACTACTTACATGTATTAGCAATCAACAAGACTGTAGATGAAAGTCCAGGTAGTAAGGCTTGGCTCAGTTACGTTTATGACAAGGCTCTGATTTCCATGTCAAGGCAACATCAGTATGTTATTCCTGACTCTGGCTTGCTGTGTGTGTGGTTAGAGGGCAGTTTGCTTTAAAAAAGCAACATACACAACTATGCTGTGCTCACAGTTGATTTGAGTGAAGAAAAAATATGAAGGTCTCATACATGCTGCTCATACAGCAGAAACACTTATTTTTTGTTCTTGCACAGTGCCTTTTGTCTTTCTTACAGTTCTGATCAAGCCATAAAAGTTGCTGTATTATTCTTCATACTACAACCAGGCCAGAGGATGGCGGAGTTCCCTCATTGCAGCTGTGGTGAATGTATTTCATTCGGGGTTGACTGCTGCATTGGCAAATTATTTGTGAGAGAAGGGACAGAATGGTTCAGAGAATTGCTGAAGAATGAGTGAGCCTCTGGGTTACCGATATAAGTCAATTCCAATTAATAGTTACCAAATATAATTAATATCCATACTGTTTTTGACCTGTATGGAAGTCAGTTGAAGTTCTCTGTTCCACAGGAGGCTGCCAGTAAAAATGATAGTGGCAGTCCAGGGATTTCAGTGCACAAGGGCCTACCTCTTGCACAGTGGATGGACCTCCAGTGCAAGTTTCAGGGCAATTTTTTGGACATGAAATCAGAAAAGCATATGTTGCTGTCTGGTGGCTAGAATACTTGATCTGGCCAGTAGTTCAGTCTAGCACCTTACATTGTCTCCAAGATGCATGTAAAGAAGATGCGGAGTCTAAAACTTACTGATGGTTATCAGAAACCCTTAACATTATTTGGGTGTAAACTGAGAGACACCCAAGGTACTACACCTAAATGACACCAGCCCTAGACACAGGACTCATGGCCAGGGCACCTGCTGAAACATTTGTTAGACACAGTTAAATGTAGTGCTTAACAAGTGGTACACTTGTGGAATCATTCAGAATCAATTTAATCTTACCTATTGCTTTTAAATGGCTTTTGCTACTTTCTGCCTTACAATGGTGGTGTTCAGGTATTGTGACTGGGTGGGAGTGCACTCCCAGGATTTTTGATACACCCAAGGTGTAAGAAGTCGTTAGTGGAAAGTGCCAAGTCATTATGATTAGAGAAATTTTAAGAGATTCTTTCCATATTTCCTTATCCCAGGCAATACTTCACTTGCTACTTGTTTAATTTTTCTGTGTTTGAACATGACATAACCATGATCCGGTCTCTTAACCACATTAGTGAGGTCTCTGAGCTGGATCTATGGGAATTAAGTCACTCTCTTATTCTGTTTGCATTAAAATTTCATTTACAAGGTGTATTTATAAAATTTGCTGGCATAAGCTTTTAGTCCCCTTTAGTGTTGTACATCAAACGAGTATTCTGTAATATAGATGCACGTACATTGTCCTTGCAGGGAACTGTAGAGAGCATCTCAGGGATCCAGCCCTCTGCTGAAGGTTATTCTACATGTAAGTGTCCTTGCTGATCCACCTGCGGACAGGATGTGGCCTAACCTCACGAGGGAATAGATTGGGCAGCATAGAACACGATCAGATTACCAGGGGCTTGGAATAGCTTCAGTGTATTCTATTTACTATTCCACACCTCTGTCTCTGTTGCAGATCTGCAAGAAAAGAAATGTTGCCTTTGAATCTTGTGAGAGAAAGCACTTGACAAAAAGCGAGAGGAAAGTTGACAGTTAAGACAAAATGTGAGCTGAAGGACTCACAATTGTATCTGCTGTAAGTCCTAAAAGTCAATTTAAAAGCCTCAGCGGTGTATGAGCCATTCAGATTTCACTCTGAGTCCCTAGAAAAACATTGTATTATGAAATTGGAATTCATAAATATTAATGAAAGCATATAAGAAGAGAAACACTGACTAGAAATTTAACTTCTATACTTTTCTAAATCCTTGAACTGTTTTTAAATGCACCTATGCGATTTAGGAATTACATGACCATTCTTTTCTCCTTGAAGTGAAATGGTTACCAAATTATTCATGGTTAACAAATTTTCCATACATTGTTTGAATAATAAACTGGAACCACCTAAATCAACAAAACAGGAGAGGTGAAAGCAGTATTTCTCCCTGCCATGCTTTTGAAAGTGTCAGTAAGCAATACAAGCTGCAGATTGACTCTATGTCAGTTTTTCCTTTGCAGTCCAAATCGTATGTAACGCTGATCAAAGGAGCCGTCAGTGCAGCACCTCTCTGCGTGGAGGCAAGGGGCATTACTGAGCATACAGCAACACAGCACAAGAATCCAAAATGAAATGCTAAATAAATGGTCAATCGGTGCACCAGATAGCAGCTAGCAGAGCTAAGTTATGGGCTGAGATCTCTGACTGATTTATCCAAAATCACAAGAAAAAAGCCTTGGTTGGTTCCATAATTCAAAATTTACCCTTCAAGAAATTAATCTGTAAAACAATTTTTTTTTACTGAGCCTAAACTTGCAGACACTTAGAATGTACAGGACTCTCCTTAGGTAACCTGTCAAGTTTATTTGTCTCTCCAGACAGATTGCCAAGCTAAGAGAAATAGGTGAAGCATGAAGTAACAATGAGTGTGTACATGAAGTCTCGGCCTCCCTGACAAATAAAATGGTGCAGGTTTTTAATAGTTATTCGATAAAGTATTTCAGTTGCCCCCTTCTTACAGGTGCATTCTCATTATCCCTAGGCTCAAGAATCAATAGTTGTGAATGTTGTGTTACCACTGCTTCATCTGCCCCTTTTATCTGATGTGAACCTCAAAAGACAAAGGTCAGGTTTCAGAAGCATGAAAATTTCCTTGTGATTATTTCACAAAATAGCATGAAAACCAGAGACAGAGGGGAGTAATTTGCTGATGCCCTGCTATTATCCTGTGTGAGCTACACAAGAGCATTCACACAAACTACCCCCAGAGTAAGTGCTAGTTGACACTTAGATAAAAATTAGGAAGTTATTAAAATATTACAAGCCAAAATAGTACACGTTTTCCCTCCACTCCCACTCAAGTCTTCAAACGTCCATTGGGGACCTCAGGAGCATGTGCCTCTCAGCTTTCAGGGTCTGAATTTGCACATAAAAGCAGTGCCAAACTGAATAAGGGGGAAGGGAAGAAGGAGAGCTCTTTTGTTTTAAGAAAATCATGGCAGCAGTGCATCAACAGGATGCCAATAGTAATTAAATATCCATTCCAATGGGATCACAGCTCTTTTGTTGCCTGTCTTTTCCTCACTAACCTATTGTTACCTACAGGGACTAACTCATAGACACTCCTGTCGTTCTTCTTACCGGGGTTAACTAGGATCAGATCATGAATAAAGATTCCCTTTTAAAATTTGCTTCTTTTATTCCAGTGCTCTGCAATAATTTTTCCAGCCTTTGTTCACAAGCTGAAACCTTCCCATCCCTTTGCTGTCTAGCATTGAAGAAACTCAAATAAATCTCCTTGGTGTGTACTCTGTGCTTGAAAAGATGTGGTCACTTACCTCCAGTAAGTCCCTACTGTTTACAGTCACCCCAAGGGTTACTGTCTTCCAGGTGCCAGCCATTCATAGAATTACAGAATCGTAGAATCATATGGGGTTGGAAGGGACCTCTGGAGATCATCTACCCCCCTCTGGAGCAGGTCTACCCAGAGCAGGCTGCACAGGAACTTGTCCAGGTGGGTTTTGAATGTCTCCAGAGAAGGAGACTCCACCACCTCTCTGGGCAGCCTCTTCCAGGGCTCTACCACTCTCACAGTAACGAAGTTCCTCCTCATGTTTAGGTGAAACTTCTTATACTCAAGTTTATGCCCATTTCCTCTTGTCCTGTCACTGGGCACCACTGAGAAAAACCCCATCCCTAAGGCTGCTTTTGCTACTAATTTTTTGATCTCTGACTTTTGCAGCATGTAGTTAGTGAGTGTGACCTTCTTGTGCTCTTCCGAAGGACACCATGAGCGTACAGGAGGGGACTGGCTTGGATCACAGCTGACTGACGTTGCCTCTGGGTAGGTCACCTCAGGGGTGCTGAGCTGCTGAGGACTGAGGTGTCCAGAACCAGGCTCAACAGATTCTGAATTCTCCCTCTAGCTGTAAGAAAACTGCTCTTAAACTGTAGTGGTAAAGACAGCTGCCTTCTGGGAAGGGCTGTGTTACCACAACTCTGCTTTCCTCTAATGGCAAAGCTTCCCCTGCAGTGATTGCAGGTCCAGCGGTGTCACACAGAACAGCTACGGTGGGAGTTTGCTGCTCTCATCTTTGTGTGCTGCCAGCATTGGCCAGCGTGCTCCTTCCTTTACCCAGGCCAATTGAACTCCATGCTCTGGGTGCTGGATGAGGGTGATGATCACAAACTCATCCAATTCCTTGTTGCAGCTGCAGTGAACAGGTACCATGACCTCTCTGTAAAGTGGACCCCTTAAGTTCCACTCCACTGGAAGGAAAAGGGGATGCAATAAGGGTATTCATGGTGTTTAAGGCTCTGAAGTTTTGCCCAACCTATGAGGGTGGTGTCACTTAAGGGTCTGTGCTGGGACTGGTGCTGTTTAACATTTTTACCAATGACACAGACAGAGGGATTGAGAGCACCATCAGCAAGTTTGTAGATGACACCAAGCTGTGTGGTGTTGTTGATACACCAGAGGGACGGGATGTCATCCAGAGGGACCTGGACAGGCTG
>BJBW01006281.1:0-61831 GCA_004320125.1 Scolopax mira
GTTATCTTTTTGTTTAACAGCTGCAGGTATCCTGTTTTGTGCCTGTTCTGCACATCCTTGTTATCTCCCTTATATTTTTAGTCCCAGGCCAGGACGCCCCCGACAGCCCAAGGACTCTCCCACATTCCAGTCCTGGGTCAGGATGTTCACAAATCTCACTACAGACATGCTTGACAGTCCAAGGACTAGCCCCAACATCCATGTGTGGTGTAAAGTTTGTAATTTGTGACCAAATAGGGTTTTTTTATAGATACAAAACATCAATTTCCCAGTACTGATTCTTCTATAAGAAACTGATGAATTCTGAAGGTTAGTATTTTCTGAAGGTTTTAAAGCTTAAGGAAATTTTTAATACAAAATTGCAGGGTACAGGAGGCCTGAAGGAGTTTTTTTTATGCTGGATGACATGAAGTAGGCTGCAGACCATGATAGCTATACCCTTTGATGATAAATCATTATACTTTGTGGATATTTTCATTTAATTTGTTAATCAAATACGGACTATATAATAGTCTTGGTATCTCGTGCCTTTTTAAATAAATGAGAAAACATTAAGAATATGCATGCAATCAAGTGCACAAACTTAATATATAGATATGGGTGCATCTTTCTAGATGGAATAGACTGAATTCTATAGAGAATTACAAGTACAAGGAGCAAAAAGGTTAATGAGTAGTTTTATAGAATCATATAGGTTGGAAAAGACCTTTAAGATCATTGAGTCCAACCATCAACCTGACACTTTCAAAACCATCACTTAACCATATCCCTCAGCACTACATCTACCCATGTTTTAAATACATCCACAGTGGAGTACAACTTCTCTGGGCAGCCTGTTCCAATGCTTGACAACCCCTTCTGTGAACAAATTTTTCCTAATATCTATCCAAAACCTCCCCTGGTGCAACTTGAGGCCGCTTCCTCTTGCCCTATGGCCTACTACCTGGGAGAAGAGACTGACCTCCCTCTTGCTACATCCTCCTTTCAGACAGTTGCAGAGAGCATTAAGGTCTCCCCTCAGCCTCCTTTTCTCCAGGCTGAACAACTTCAGCTCCCTCAGCTGCTCCTCATAACACTTGTGCTCTAGTCTTCTCACTAGTTTTGTTGCTCTTCTTTGGACACAGAAACTATTTAAATTTACAACTATTTAGAAAGGTCCTTCTTGAAGGAAGAAGGCTATTTACTGAACGCCTTCCAGTTTACAGGACATACCCCAGTGACTATAGATCAGCCCTCTGATTTTTAGGACCTCAATCCAAATGTTTTCAACAACTAGTGCAGAAAATAAACACCACAAAATGAGCACTAATTTGGTGAGATGGGTGTTTACTTCCTTCTTACAAATTATACATAGACAGGCTAACTGGCTTATTATTAACTTAATTCTGTGGAAAAGTGTGAGCTGGAATTTCTCTGTTGTAGATAAACTCCTTTGACTATTGAAAGTCAAACAGTTATATGCTTTGCTATATAAACAAAATTTTACAGGCTATGTTCTAGCCTGTACATCCTAACATCCTAACTTTTCAAAAATGAAAACGTAACACACACAAAACTACTTATAGATATTTAAAGAAAATTTATTACAATTGTGTATTGAGCCAGATGACACCCTTCCCAATTGTGATGGGTAGAGCCATACTGCACAGGCAGTCCTTACATCTCTGATGCAGTCTATTTACTTAAAAATCTTCTGAACTTAATAAATAAGAAATCTCCACCCCCACAGTGGAGACCAAGAAAAACTGATGCTCCAAAAGGATGTGCTAAACCTTTTTTCTTTTTTTTTTTTTTTTTTTAATGTAAAACAATACTTAATAATAACCAATAACTAAATTTCCTCTAAGGGATTGATAAACTGTCTGATAATAGAAACTTACAGAAAGAATCCTAAGTGACTTATTGAATTTTATAGTGAATACTAACTATAAAAAAATCTAGGGTCTAGTCATTATAAGTGTCCTCCTCAGGAATTTTACAGTTATTGTGGTTATATGCAGGATGCCAAAAATAGCAAAATAGTATGATATAATTGGACTAAACGGTAAGAATGCTAAGTCCTTTATTATATTACTTGAAATCTGTAGCATGAGAAGCACCAACATAAAAAAGACATATTTTGTAAAGAATTATTTCACCTTTATATAAAGCTGAGCAATTCAAAATCCTGTTTAAGTGATCTCTCTTATACTCACTTATCTACTTCATGCCTGCCACTGTACTGTGCCAGCAACCAGCAGCGGGAATATATATTTTTCTGTTTCTGTTTGATACAGAACTGTTGATACAGAACAGAATTTCCAGGCTGTATGATGAGACTGTTTGAAATACAGTCCTTTTCTGGCCTGACAACCATGTTATCCAAACAGAGGTGAAGCTTTTCTACTTTCTCAAGAAAATAAAGCATCGTTTGTTCTTGGAAGCCCATGGACATAAAAGGCTTTATTAATGAAGAGTCAGAGAATACCAGTTTCCTGCTAGACCAGAGCCATAACGGGGAACTGAAGCACAATAATCTTATGCTTTTCACAGCCACCAAAATGCTTAATGCTACATATCCCATTTCTCCTGAAGGTCCCACCTGTTGCCACAGTTCACTCACCTGCAGCAAGTAAGCTAAGGCATCAGGAGACAAAAACACAAATGGAAGAAAACCAGCAGAAATGGACTAAGCACTGAATTGCTTCCTGAAGAGTAGCTACAAGTGAGAGAAAATGGTACTTCACCTTCTTCAAAATCAGGTTATAAAAGTAGTCCCTGAGAGTCTGAATTTTCTGCATGTAGCTTCAAATTCTCAGTTTTGTGAACCCCATGAACTCCAGTCATGGAACATTCTCTTCAGAATAGGAGAAAACACGTTTCCTTAACTAAATTTATAACTCATCAGATCAAAAATATAAAGAGCTTTCTACCTGATGTAACCTCATAGCAAACGTGTGACCCAGATTGAGCTATCAGACATCTAATTATGTCAGCACAGAGCTCAGCCCAGCCTCACACCAAAGAATTTATTCTTTTCCACGATTGATGCTGTGAACCCCACAGCTACAAACCGTGTATCACATTCAGGACAGAGAACAGCAAAGGCTGCAACAGAAATAAATCCTGTTCCTGGAAGAAGGCACTGAAGGTGTTAAATTTACTAGAGCAATGAAGAGGTATATAAATCTTGCAGCATCATCTCAACATCTTCAGTTTGAGAGGCAGGAAAAAATATTAATTCACCCTGAAGTTCCTCCTATTCTCCTTTCTGGTGCATAAGAGACATCTATCAACTTAATAGTGCTGATAAATGAATGAGTGGTTCATTTGAGGTCTATGAAATGGCACTTTCCAAAGTAAATTCCAACTTACGTTGCAGTCAGAAGCAAAATAGCTGTTAGAGAGATTTAACTCTCAAGGAGCAGTCTTTGCTAGGAGGGTACGTTAAGTTTTATCTTCTTATCAAAACACAGTAATTCAAAACAGATTTACACTTTTGGAATGAAAACTGATAGATTAAGAATGCTTAAATTATCATAAGTAAATAAAAACCATAAAAGAGGAGTAATTCACTTTTGTTAATGCTTCAGGCTGTCCTTCTCCTGAGAATTGATTGAGGAAGAATAGTTACTCGTCCCCTGCATCCCAGCAGTGCTGAAACTGGCTCTTGCTATTCAAGCAATAAGGAAGCATTCTCTCAGATCAGGTGGTATTATCAACCATCTTTTGAAAGAAATAGATTTGATTAGTTTTAGTTTAGACTGGCAGGTCTTGAAGAGCAGATGACAGATTGAGTTTTTTCTTTTCTATATAATATGCTAAATAAAGGAATTAAAAAGCATAATTTATAACCCAAAATGATCAAGTGCTTGGTAGACAGCTCTGAAGCAGTGTTTCCAGGGGTTTTCTCTCAAGTTCTTTTTCCTGTTCCCCACTGCACCTCAGCCTCAAACACAGGACAGTCTTTCAGCAACAGGTCACTGACACGTTTCTCTCCTAAACCAGAGGCTTCATGAATGCTTATTGCTGTCACTTCTACTTTAAGAAAACAGACAACACATATTCAAATTATAAAAAAAATTCTGAATTTCAAGCCAATATTGACATAACCAAGAAATTATGTCATTTTACCAGCACAAGAAATGTATCTTAACTCATATGTTTCTAATAACCAGTTTTATTAGTATTATGTTTCTTTAAAGAAAGTATAGAAACAGAAATTAAGTAGCAAACTTCAGGAAAGAGTTTCCATTTTTTTCATTTATACAGTTAAACCCCCCCATGATTACATGTAATGTAATAATAAATCTTAACAATAAGCCTTTTGGATGTCACCAAATAATATTTTGATAGTTTTCTGCCCACTTTGTTGTAAGGAAGAAGATTAACATAGTACTGTTTTCTAAAAACTGGTGAGTCTATGGAGTGTGTCTGAAAATAACCTGCACTTCAAGTAGAATGAGAAATATTTCACATCTTTGCTGTAGCATGAAATGCAAAAACATTTTAAAGGAACAATATATACCCAACAAGGAAGGAATTTGCTGTAGAGAAGGAGCTAAAACTCAAACAAAAAACACCAAACCAAACCAACAACATAAAACAGGGAACAAAGTGGACTTTGGACAGGATTATATTCATAACTCTTAAATAGATGATTCTGGATTTTATTGCCTGTGAAGGAGGCAAAAATCTATTCGTATCTTACTATTCAAGTGTTGGCTAAACTCGAACGACATAGAGTAAGCACGCCTCCAGTAAAGTCAGAGCAGAATAAATTGCTAGACATGGGAATGTAGCATTAGATATTGATTTCCAATCTACTATATGACTTTGCCAATTTTCTCATGTGAAGCCTCCCTGCAAAAGATCAAGAACCACTAATGGCAGACTGGTAGATTTCCTACTGATACACACAGGCACACACACACACACACACACACTGCACTTGTCACCTGTGCTTTGAGCCAAAACCAGATGCGAAACCGTGGGGTCAGAGGAACACGTGTCCAAGATAATGAGCTTTGCTTTGCTGAGAGCGTGCATTTCTGTTAAACCAGGCTCCACACGGGTTGCAATGCCAAACGCTGAGCAATGTTTGGATCGGAGCTTGCTCAGAACTTGGGAAGCGTCCATCTGCATCAGCCTGAAATCTACCACCTGCGGTCTAAGAGGAAAAATTGCCCTGGTACAGAGACCACCTGCAATAGGGATGTGCAGACAACGGGCTCTTTAATGCATCTCTCAGGGGCCTCAATCCTACTCACTTCAAGATACCCCAGTCACCACCACCCGCCTTTAAATGACTTCTGAAAATCAGCAACTCTATCTGTGCAATTTACAGTACCAAAAAACATACTGGTAAAGATTCTTCTGTCAGAGAAGTTATGCAAGTGCTTTTTCATAGAAGATTAAAAAAAGTCCAACTGAACAGCAGCAAGAGCTACAGAAGGAGCCCAAGAAGCTAACCCTAAATTCTTCACATGCTTTATTTCACTGAAGTCTTAGTATGTTTTGTTTTATTTTATAAGAAGATTTATGAACACCCTTGAAGAAACAATATCATTTTCAGATAAATTTTATCTTTATCTACTGGAACCAGAAGACAAATCAATTTTAGAATACTAATTACAAGAGAAGAGATACAAGTCTAGACACTCAATCAAATCCAAAAAAGCAATAGGGGCAGATGGCCTGAAAAAATAATTCTTTCATGCAGTACAAAATCTTTTAGTCCTTAAACCCGAAAAAAATCCAGACGATTTCTAAATGTATTTGCCCTAAAGAGTTATATTTTTAATGTGATAGCTACTTCTGATGTTTTTCTTTACACAGTGCTCAGTGTAGGCTGCAATGCATTTTCAAGTATTTCCATGTTAAAGTGGTAGAATATTTTACTTAAAACATTTCCTCAGGATGAGGATCAACAATACTTCATTGTGTTAAAAAACCCCACCTATGACAGCCTTTGTTAGAATTGCATTTCCTTTTTGGTAAGATTTCCTATATAATTTCTTTTCAACCTCTTCCATTTGGTGATGTCATATTAAACTTACAATATATTTCAAAAAGGCAAGGCAAGATGTATCCTTGAAAATTCAGGATTTTCCCAGGGAAATCTAGACATTAACTGATGGAGGCAAAAGATAAAAGAGGGCAACAGTTTTCCGTGTCCACTTGTAAGCTTGAGAGAGGTAACTGATCCTTTACATATTGGAATACAACATGGTAATAATTTTTAAAGAAAGGTATATGCTGCTTGAAAATCATGGCCTAAAGATTTTCAAGCTTTTCAATCTCTACCATTTGGCTCTGGATTTCCATAAACTTCCAAGGAAGTTTTAGGTGAATTCAAGCTCTTATCCAGGGCTCTGAAGTTAATGATAGCAAAATCCTCATAAATAAATTACAATTTTGAAGTCCTGTTATACAAACCACATGAAGAGACTAGTAATTAACGACTGCTCTGTAAAGTCTGAGTAATCTCTTAGAATAATTGGCCGTCATTCTAATTATGATTCATATCGTCAGATGACCACTTTGGATAATCAGAGAGTTTAAATTCCTAAAAAACTAAATTGATCCTATGACCTCAGTTATGTGTCCTTGCAGGACTGAATCTAGTGTGTTTAGAAAAGAGTGAGTCAACTCCTATGACCATTGACTGGTAGGATTAGGCAGAAAAGAATGCCTAGCCGAGATTTTAGTTTGGTTGGTGTTATTTCCTTAAATATAGATATATATGAAATAAACAATTCCTTCTAATTGCTATGATCATCTCAGCTTTCTAGCAGAGAGGAGGTTTCATTATTGGGCTCAGAAGTTGACTTCTTTGACCTTATTTTCTAGGGAACTATCCAGATGGTCTAACCTTGCTGTTGGCAGCATTAGTGATGAAGCTGATCTTAATTCCAGTTAAAGCCTTGCTTGCTCTTTGATCACACTAAACAAGGTTGCATTTATTTTACCTGAAGGTGTATCCTGTAAAACTTAAAAGAGTAAGTGTTACACAGAAGCAATAGAAGCATTCATAATTTAAATGACAGCATGTTTTATACAAAGGACTGTCAAGGAATATGACAAGGCTATGAAGCAAATTGAATAGAATTTAGCAGTGGGTAGAGTTAAATGAGAAGGATTAAAATCCTAGGTAAAAGAAAGGGTAGTGGAAACAAAAGTAGTTAGAGATAGATATAAAATCACTTAATCACTTTTTTGATTGCCTAGCACATTTCTAGTATTTTACAAATAAAAAATAATTGCCAATTAGTATAAAATAGTTATTAACAGTATAATAAAAAGGAGAACTGAAAGATAGAAGCTCTAAGAACCAAAATACTTGGTTCTTTGAAAAAGAAAAAGAAGATGGGGCAGCCTGCAAACAATATTTCAGTTATAAGCTGAGGTTCTTTTAGTGGTTGAAGTTCTGAGGAAGACATGTAGGGGATCTTGCACTGCTCCCAATGCCTTGTTTAAGTGTGAGCAAAATGATGCTGAATGAAGATATCATGCAAGTGAAAATGGAGCAGCTTAAATTCTGATTTTTTCTTTAGGGGTTTTGTGCAATACTATGTAACATTGTCTCAGGTGTTTTATTTGATTTGTTAATGGTAAATAAACTCAGTTCTTTTTTTTTTCTCTCTAATGCATGCACATGCACATGGCAGTCTTATTGGAACAGCAGAAGAAATACCAAAATGCTGTAAAATTGTTTATCTAAATATAAAGCTTTATGCTCTAATTACCAGCAAACTCCCAAGAGATGAAACTAGAGTAGGGAAAAACAAATGAATGAAGCCAAGAGGCATCCCAGGTCTGGCTTCTATCTGTACCCATGTCCCCGAGATGTTCTCATTTGCCTGGCAGTATCTCATTAAGATGAATGGGCCACTTCACAAATCTTTGGAGAGTTTCTGAAAGGGCACATAGACATGAAAGAGAGAAATGATAGGTTGGTGCAAACCTTTAGTATGCATAGGTCACTTTGTAAACCCATTAAGGCAGCCCACTTCCTTGTAGTACAGATGTACCTAATGCAACTTCTCCAGCTGATCTGAAAGCTGTTAGTTTGTCTTCAGAGTTCATGCTGGCTGAAATGCAAGCAATCCTTCAAGCAGCAGGATAAACCTGCTATTAGACTAGCTTAAAGGAAATTTCAGCCTGCTTATTAAAAAAGAAATGGGGGTAGGTGAAATTCTGGTACAGCTCTAATTAGGCTAATGTAATTTCCCAGGGAGCTGTAAGGGCTTAGAAAATGTCAAGTCAATCTCCCATTCAAAGTAAGCACAGATGGAACACTCCTTCCACCACTTGGTGGGATCTAACCATGCTCCTTTCCCTCTGAACCAAACTGTCTCCGGATGAAAGTGAAGATTTCCTTGCTGCCCGGGACAAATAAATTTTTCCTTATGGAAAGAAAGGACATCCCACAAAACCAGAGTCACTACTCCATTTTCTCCTCATTCCTCCTCTGCCTTCCTACAAGGAATTATAAAAATAAGTCACGGTGCTATGCCTTCACGTCTACTTTGAAAAGAGAAAGGACTTTAGCAATAGCTGTCATGTCCTCCATCACCTATAAAGGAGAAGAGAATGACTGACCCCAGAGCTATTTGATGGTTAGGTATGCATGTGATGGAATAAAACCCCTCCTGATAGAGACAGATAGTTAATAAGATGCTGTCAGCTTGCAGCAACATATTGCAGTCTGGGAAACTGCAGGTGAGGAGAAACTTCTGCACCAGGAGGGAGGGCAGCACTGGCACACATTGCTGAGAAGCTGTGAAACCCCTTTCTTTGCAGTTTTCAAGACTCAGCTGGACAAACTTTATATGAGGCTGGTGACAGTCCTGCTTCAGGCAGCAGGCTGAGCTAAATGACCATGGGAGGCTCCTTCCAACCAGTGTTTCTAACATTCTGTGAGCACTATACACTTAGAGAGGTCAAGTTGAATGCATTAAGGCAACCAACGGAACCACATTTGTCAAACTGTCAAACAGTACAGAGGCATTTGAATCTGTTCCTTACCTGTGGGACCTTTGGGATTATGGATTTATTTCTAACTAGGTCCTTTATGTATGTCCTGATATTCATCAAACAGTCACAATGGGCTGTTAGGTTTTTTAGCATAATGAAGCTTTAGCTTTAAGGAATTTGTAGGTCCCTTAGTGAGTTTGAGAAATCTGCATTCCTTTCTCATGGTTTTAAAACTATCATCAGTGCCACAGTGTGGTACAGTGCGAAAAGGTAACAGAGAATTTTATTTTCCTGAATTGGAATTTCTCATAGCCATATGTTAACAATTACTAGATATAATATGACAGTCAAAGCCTCAGCTGATGGCATTAACACCCCCATCTTATGGAACATTTCTTACTATTTTAAATTTGCATAAAGACAATGCATTGAGTAGCCTAGCTGAAATTTATGTATACTACTGAACATAAATGATGTTCAGCATTTTCAGTCTCTTGCTGTGGAGGATCAAGCCTTTGGCATCACCAGACTTTGTGACAAACATTGCAAATATAAGAATAAAGAAAATGCAGAAGACATATCTTATATTTTAAAATTATTTTAGCAAGTATTTAAAAGATTCTGACTTTTGTTGAAGCATTTTCAGTTAAGTACTAGCAATTTTTAAATATCCTGAAGTACATCTAATGTGTTACGAAATTACAAGCTTCACAGAATTCCATTCCAAAAAGAATAATAATTCAGAAGATCATTTCTCTTATGCTAATATTTTTCTCCAAAGTACTAATTTGTACTTCGCTTTGGAAATCTAGAATTATTTTTTTTTAATAAGTGATGTTTTAAAAATATTTTTAAGTTGACTCTTTCAAGTAAACAAATTTTAACAAGTTTAACATTTTTTTTTAGCAAAAGATTGCTTATGCAAGCAATTTCCAACTAAATTTATTCAAAATTTCACTTGCTTTTGCACACTTTTCCAGGCTGTTATGAAAAAAATGCTATCCCCAAATATGACAAGCCTACATTCCCAAGGTTTTATAAATACAAATTCATTAAGTGCACATAAATTCCAATAAAGTACTTTAAGAAATACATTTAAAGTAGGTTTTACATAGAACTTTTTCAAGGATTGCTTTTTTTTCTCTCCCCCCTCAGATAAAATATTTGTAATACCCAAGTATTAATTTTCTATTAAAATACATATTTAATGAAGATTGATCAATAGATGTGTTTATATTTTAATCACTGCTTCTAATGTTTCAGTCTTTTCTGTTTAAGAACTGAGATGAAAAAATAAAAATATGCACTTTAAGCCAGTTGGGTTTAAGTCAACTTTGCATGATTAACTGTTAGAACAGAGAAAAATTAGCACGCTTGTAACTGAATAAACAGTCTTCATGAAACAGAGCCATGTATCTGTGGGCTCTGTTTAATTAACGTAAGTGACAATAACAATGTGGAGTAGCCGAAAGACAATGTTTACTGAAAGAGTGATTTTAATAACTCACAGATAAAGGAGGCAAAGTTGGGATTATCTCTTCTTCCGTCTTTTAAAAATTCTAGTGAAAAGAACAGCTCATGTGGAGCTATTTAACTTTTCTTTTCCTATGTTGATGTCAGCTTTGCAGTTATACTTGGCATAACAGCTTTGATTAAACATTTTATATAATTGTAAGCTTCCTGAGGGGACTCAGAATGGAACTATCAGGTGCTTGGGTTACATTCCAGATGGCAAGAGATTTGCTCAGCTTCACACTCCTCTTCCCACTGATGATACTAAACCACAGTGGAATTCATTTGCAAGTAATTCCGGGAACCATCAGGTTGAATTTCAAAAGAATTTAAAAAATCAGCAACTCTGCTTTTAAAACAATGCAGATGATTTGTAGTTGTTTTTTAAACAATTCCCAGGCTTCCCCTTGAGTAATTTTGAAACCCATGTCTGCAAGCATTGCACTCTGAAAGCACTGCTGTTGCATTAAGGTTACAAGTGAACTGAAATGGCCTTCTACAGGTAATCCTTTCTCATTCCTGATTTAACGTGTAGCTAAATGGATACCACATTTAGTAGTATCCATCTAGTAGTATCCATCCATCTAGATACTGCATCTAGAAGCAGATAGATACGGGAAGGGAATGTTTAGTGCTCAGAGGACAATCACAATCTTTCCCAGATATCCCTGACAAGCCTGATCCACTGTCTGTCATTTCTCTGGTTCTAGCAAGGATTGTTGGTTGGTCGTACTTGTTTCTGACTCGCGAGTAGAACATTTTCTGTTGTGCTTATACACACATAATGACAGAGCTGGACTGGATTCTGGAGTTTTCTATGAAAATGGTCATCTAGAAGAGGACTCTAGTGCAGGGGAGGTGTTTCCACCCAAAGCTTCATCCCAAAAATTCTCTTTGGTGACTGAAGATGCCTAAACTCACTATTCTGAGCTCAGATCCACTGGTACCCGTTTAGCCTGAATTGGGCATTCTTTAATTTTAGCACCCTAAAAGACTTCATCTGCTGGATTTTGTGCTCAATACACAGTAACAGACTGGCTTTCCCTCTCCCATGCTCTGTAACACATGGCCCTGACAGGTTGAGGATGCCTGAGGAAGAGCAAGTGGACACGGAGGACTGACTACCACTTTTGCATTTAATCAGACTGATAATTATAATGTGATTTCCCTGCAAGAACTCTCTGAAAGCATGGGTATAGATACCCAGTCAGAGGAGAGAAGTTTGAAAAAGATATTTTTTTTCCTGACCCAGAACCAAAGTTTCTTTCTGCGTGTTGAATAAAATTATAATGCACAATGAGATCTGAACTAATGCTAACAACTACAAGGAAGTTACTGTCTAAAAATAAAGGCTCCTCAGAGCTGGTGCTATGAGCAGATTCCCTTGAAGTTACTGCAACAGGTAGAAGTGGTGACTGCAGTGAAATTAGTGCCTGATAACCAGGACAACAAATACAAATGGAATTTGTTCACTATAATTTTTTGGTTCACTACAATTCTTTTTGTTCACTCTAAATTATCCATTTTTTTACTAATAACAAGGGAAGGTGGAAGAACCATTATTTACACAAAATTTAGACTGAGTTAATACTCATGTCCAAAGCTCCTGAGAGAATGGCACACCTTTGAATGGATTTCCTCGTTATGCCAGTAGTTGTCAACTGAAGATTCATCAAAGTACTGTCTGACAAAATTCATTATCCTCTGTAAAACAATCAAGCAACTTAACCAGTCAGTATCTAATGTCAGACTGTCTTACCAAAGTAAGATAAGACCGAGCAACTCTCAGATTATTTCAGGACACGACTATTTGAACCCTCACTTCATTCTGCATAAGCAGAATGGAGAACCATTGCACTGGAGCATCTTAACATAATAACAGCACAGAGGCAAACAGATTAATTCTGTGGAAAGACCTCTGCCTTCTTATCGATACAGATATTACCTTTGAATGACAGGAAAAGAAAAAAATAAAGACAGATTTCACAATACGGGATTCTTTGAATCAAAGAATTAAAGTAATGTTAAAAACAGAGTAAAGGTCAGATGAATCTGATCTTAGAAGATCAGGATGATGAAGTGCAACTCTTTCAAGCTTCTAAAAACTCAAAAAAATTAAAAAGAAAGGTCACTAAAGGATTTAGTCAATTTGCTGATGAGTAACACTTTAATGAAAAATAAATCTTATGTTCCATCAGATGATTAAAATGTCATGCCTGAACTATATTGCAGCAACATAAATGAGGATTAAGAGGAACATTCTTTCACCTCAAATATATATAACATTATGGGACAAGCATTAGAAGTTTTTAACAGGTTTTAAGAGTATAGGTTCAAAGAGTGTTTCAGAAAAATTAATTGTAATAATAGCAAAAGTCACACAAATAAAAAATGAATATATACCCAAAAGGATGTATCTTCAATTAAATTTTAAGTTTGAATGGTGTTTTGAAATTACCATGATAGGCACTTAAAGCTATTTGTGGACAGTACTCATTTTTTTTTTTGTGTAGTTAGAGCTAAGCCTTAGTTCTAAAATTTTGATCTGTTGGTTTGGTTTTTTACAATATGAAAATATCAGTCCTGAGTTTAAATAAAGTTTTCAGGACATAAGCATCCAATTACAACCCACTGTTCTGATTGTTCTATTGATTAAAAGAAAAAGAAAAAGAAAAAGAAAAAGAAAAAGAAAAAGAAAAAGAAAAAGAAAAAAGATTTAATTAATGACTCAGTCTTACGGGACAGGAAGCAACACAACAGACAGAGCTACAAAAATGGCTATTTTATGCAACTCCATAAACTTTAACATGTAGAAGACCCAGAATCCATTCAAGGAACAACTACTTGAATTTAAGTAATAATGATTATGTTTTCTGTAGTTCTTACAGACATCTTTGTTCAAGAGAATAAGTAGAAAATGGATCGAGCTCTTTCAGCCTGGAAGGCAATCTTCGTGACTATGTAAGGCAGGAGAGTGAACTCTTGCAAGTGTTGATTTTACTTGTAATTCAATCAATTTCAATTTATGAATTTCCTTTTCTCCTGTCTTCTTAGAAAGTTCTTTACAAGAGAAATATTTTCAAAAGAATCTCTGAAATGATTCTCTTTCCAGAAAATAAAATTGCCAATAAATATTTCATCCCTTCTAGAAACTGCTGTGTAATTATTTAACAACCAACAAAGCTTGGAAAAATAAATTTCAATGTAATAATTAAGGAGAATTCATTTGATGTCCATGGACTTTAAATCTATCAAAGATATATTAAAAAGAAGTAATTATGATTACTCTATTTATGCAAAATATTATTCTCTCTATTCCTATTAGAAGTATATAAAGCAGAGACAATTAAAAAAAAATTAAGCCACACTAATTCTTCATACAAAGCTATTTTGGAACCTATGCATTATATAGTTATTCATACTCATGTTTTGTCCCTGCAAGACTTGTCAGAAACACCTAGGAGAAATCATATTCTTAGTTCAGAGCAATCGCTATATTATTATGAATTGTCTTTTATTAATCCTTCTGAAATGCAGTTATGTAATGTAGTAAGAGTTTGCCTTTTGTTCTTGAATGGATAAACCGATAGGTGTTTGGAGAGGTTTGGGAGCATGTAAAAAGCCAGGATGTTACGGAGACAGGACAAAATTATTTGCAGCTAGAGTTGATACTACCAGTAGACTGATGTCTACTCAGGAAACAGCTTTGTCATACTACAAAAATATCTGAAATTCAATTAATTTTTAAAAACTTAAGTCACCCATTGGGTGTCTTCCGTATTTTCATTCTGGCAAGGTCTTCTCTGTTCAATTTTACAACCTTTTCCTTAAATCTGAAGGAGAAAAGATGACTATTACCTACAGTGAGATAAAATGGAAAGAAAGTCCCATGAAAAAATCATTAATCTCATTAATGATTTCATAGACAGATAAGAAAGATTCCTCCTTTTTTTAAGAACTGTGACCAACCTGAGGCCAAGCAAATTTATGGGGAAAGATATATTGATAATGAAACCATCTTAATGCTTATAGCTTTTTCTTTTAATGCAGACTTGCATTGTCCGTTGCTTTTAGATGTTTCAGGAGAAACTCATGGACTCATGTCAAACAAAAATGTGGCAGCTTCTTAGGAATTACATTACATATATATATTATTTATATATATGAGCAATTATATATATATAAGAGCAATTATGGGTCAAATGGTGCCTGGCTTCTGCAGGAGCTGCATAGAGCTGCAGAGGTAAATCCTCTCTATCTTCTCTTATGCACCCATCTGTGAAGAACAGCAGCCCCAACACTGAGTAACACAGCTGTCCTTTCTACATTTTTGCCCTGAGAGAAGTCTCTGGGCTGCTTGGAAAATCCTTGGGAGGGCAGAAGGAAGTGAAATTTCTGGTCCCTTTTAACAGATGTTGCTTGAGGTGCACATTATCTGCATGCTGTGCCTTTGGGAGGTCATTGAAAGGACAGGGATTTTTCAGCAGGATTCAGAAGAAGAAAGGGAAGTAAACCGGCAAGCTGGCTTTGCTAAAAGATTGTTTCTTGTAAGACCCAAGTATAAATACACCTGACCTCCCCCCTTTCAGATGTTGCTGTGTAAAGGAATCTGGGAGAAAAGTAAATCTCTAACTACAGTGAAAAAAGAGAAAGGAAATTGGGAACATAAGGAAAGAGGCAATTTTTTCTTTCACGACTAAGTGAAAGAAAGGGCAATTCATCACTTCTAAATACGTTTCGAATATTAGCACAGTCTTTACCCTCAAGGCAAATGAGACAACTCAGATTGACAATGAAAATCTCCCACGGCAACCAGCAAATAGAGGTTCAGCAGTTTTAGGACACAAGTTCTGGGACTGCCTAGCCAAAAGATCCATCAGAAATTTACTGAAGCAGGCAGTAGGGCAGTTTTTTTCTTCACACAGGATTACAATGAAAATCCACAAATGCTCAAACCTTTCTAGAAAAAAGTAACAACGTATATTCATTTTTTCCTGAATGGACCCTTGCATCTATATCATCTTCCTATGTCAAAAAGAATTTTGTGACAAGAATTTTTACAGGGAAGAGAAAGACCTTAAGGACAGTGAGAAAATATAGCCAAGTATGTAACACGGCAAGGCGAGGGAGAGCAAGTAATTTTTGGATGCTATTTTAGGCCAACATTTTTATTAATTAAGCTCACAATCACAGAGCATCTGTCAGCTATGGCAAAGCGTTAAGGATGAATGAATGAAAGATTGTACTGTAGAGAAAAAAATGATGAGCTGAGAACAAAATTGTCTCCTGTAGGACCCCCAGAAGAACAGCAGATCACATTGTACGGCCAACAAACTAAATGTGCTCGTAGACCCTGTTGTTGGAAATAAACACAGCCACATCTGGCTGAGTCAAGGCAAAAAAGCTACCTTGTGTTTTTACTCTCATGGGCAGTGTGCGTTGACACTTTTGGGTGGCTGAAACCACAGAGCTAAATATTTGTTAGAGAATAAATGCATTACAAATGTGGGTAAGCCCTTTTTCAGGCAATGAAGCATTTGTTGGTGTACATGTTCCAAACGTTCATTTTTTCGTGATTCAGACAATTTATCTGAGTATATTGTTGCTGCAAAAAATAATGAACAGCCTACCTGGACTGCTTTTGTTCCTTAGTTTTGGCATAATTCTTGGAAATGTTTGTTAATAATGAAACCAAGGAGCAGAAAATACAGAATATGACTATGTAACTGCTTTCTGAGAAGTACTTACCAAAATGCACACATCCTGAGGTTAAGATTTAAGATGTGCGTTTTTCCCTGTAAAAACTTTGTATAGTGAATTGCAGATACAAGTAATGTGATTTTTATATGAATTTTAGTCAACTAATAAGCTAAAAAAATATTCTTAAGTCTCAAGAATTTTCACATGTAACTGGAGAGTTTCTGTGTAATCATAGATGATGAGTATTTTGACATAGAAATCACAACTCTATAGCTTTAACTTTTATTCATGGAGGCATTTTAAACTTTACTTATATCCCTAAGTGTATAACTAGTCCCTGTGCATCCCATAGCTCCCTATGTAGCACCCTTTAACAATTTCTCATTTGTTATGAACTACAGGAAAGGTTAACGCTGCTCTTTCATATTCTGTGCCCTTCTTTTGCCAGAATATCCAGAAAACAATTTCCTTCAGCTGAGTCCCTAGCCATATTTTTTTGGTCTGTGTGTATTCATAGTACGGTGTCAGACAGACTTCCATTTTGGTTATATCACAGATTGGCGCTACACCACCAAAAATATACAGCACCACTGTTTATTGAAGAAGACAAGAAACTGGAAAGCACCAATGCATTCTTAAAAATGAGTTGCAGTGAAGTAGCTCTAAATCTGAGTTACTGATTTAACCAGGAAAATTCTTACTTCTGCAGACTACACCTGCGGCAATATACTGGTGAATTGGGACTGCAGAGTTCACTCATCTTTTCCTTTCTGCTCATTAAGAACAGCTATTTTATTTTCATATTTCTACTCAGTATCTTTAGTCTCTAATACAATTATACATTGGAGATGAAAACATGGGGGAAAATTTTTCCTTAATGATATCCAATCAATTATTAAAACTGAAGTTGCTTTTATTGTCTTGGCCTCAAATACTTACAAAGCTTATGAATTTCCCCTAATTGTGCCCAAGGAATTAAAAAATGTGATGCTAATGTGCAATTCTGCTATTAACATACTTTATCTAATGACATTTAAATTAA
This sequence comes from Scolopax mira, assembly GCA_004320125.1. Taxonomy (NCBI): domain Eukaryota; kingdom Metazoa; phylum Chordata; class Aves; order Charadriiformes; family Scolopacidae; genus Scolopax; species Scolopax mira. The sequence continues at coordinate 17,213 of BJBW01006281.1, forward strand.
ATATTTTGTGTGGGTTTTATCCATAAAAGTCAGGTTTATTTTTCTTTTTCCAGGATAAAGCAACACTAGTTTTACAACCCAATTAAAAGCAATCATTGTAGCGGACACTTTCCAGTTGAATACTTCCCTCTCTGCCTAGGTGTTTACATGTCCCCTGGCATATGTCTCCTTTCCTGTAGCAGGCAACATTTCTCCAGTCAAAAGTATAAGTCAAAGCAGGTTATGAAGTACTGTGACTGAAGTTATGAAGGCAAGGAAGTAAAAGATGAGGAGGATCTCATATGTCTTTAAATTTCTTCTTATTCCTTCCTTTCCGTAGTCCCTCTTTCCCATCATAAAAAATAATTATAAACTCAGCAATCATCCTGTGCCACAGATGCCAGGAAGCAGATACTAGCAAACTGTTGAGTCTCAGGAGATGCCGTGCCCAGAAACATGATCAGTGTGTTTGCCCAACAGGCCAATGTTGCTCAGTACAAAATGCATCTTTGTCGCATCTGCCATAGGATAAAGCTCCCATGAGCTCTCATATAGTGTTCACTGAGGTGCGGGACAAAATATAAAGAAGTCTGGCTAAAAAATTACTCATGCAAGCAACTTGTAACTATGTATCATGCTTGTCTCCCCCCAAAACAAGCTTTCTCTCCAGACTTTTTCTCTTTATGGCTGAAACATCTTGTAGTCCTAGCATGATTCATTTTGTTGCGTAACATTATATATATGATTAAAACTTTAATGATGTTTTGATACAAAAGAGATTTGCATGATTGCAACTGAAAGACATGAAGGTAATATTAAATATAAAATTTTGTCACCCATTCTATACAATAAATCCAGTTAAGATTTCACAGAGCATCTGCAAAGGTTTCATTGAATTCTCCCAGTGTTTGCTTTGGTGTGGACTGGGTTCATCCCTCTAAATTATGACAGCTGTCAGCAACTTTAAATTATTCACAGTTAATGAGGTATAGTAAAGCCCTCAGCACTCCTAAGGTTAGAAGCACAGACACGGTGTTAGACTGGTTTTCTGTCACCTGTGGAGGCATGATGTCTCTATGGCCACTAAAAGAGCTTTAAACTGATAATGTCACTACAGCACTGAATACTAATGGCTCTGAACCCCACGGTTCAGGCCATACTGTCCTGGGTATCCTGTAAACACAGAAGTGAATATAGTTCCTGATACAGAGATAACAATCTAATTCAACAATAAACTAATGGATTATTAAATGCTGTATTTTTTTAAAAATCTTATGACTGGTTTATGACCTCATCTATGGTACCAATCTACTGTAACTTCCCTGTAATTCATTAATCACTAGGTTTTTCTATAAGGTTCCAGAGTAGGTATGAAATACATCTTTTATAATGTTTTTTATATAAAGCAAATATTATTGTCCCTATTAGTTTCTAATACAACTATTTACTTTCCTACCGAAACTGGTTTAATCAGAACATAATTGTTCCTATATTTTGACAAATAACTGACAAATCCACTTTTACATCAATCAGCTCAATCTTTTGGATTGCAGCATGCTAACAAGACATCTAGACATCCACAAGAGGAATAAAGGTGCTCATTTCTAGGTATGACTGCTCCGGTCATATGAGCTTCACCATGAGATGCTTCATCTCTCACATGATCTGCTGGAGACAGTGATCAACCATAGCTGTGGGCTACAGATTTAGCTATTCCAATTCATGTGAAAACTTCACATTGTAACATAAGTCTATGAAGACGCTACGTTAATTATCTTCTCCTTGTATGTTGCCTTCACTGAACACTGTCTCAGTCATCTGCTGTCTCCTGGCATTTAAGCAGCCTCCTAGGACTTTTCCCACCGTACCCCTTCTTCCCTTCCCAAGCATGATGATCCTCTACAATAGCTCTGTTCTACTGAAACAGTGAAACTGTACACTAAGAAGAGAAATCTTCTGAATAAAAGATTCTACACATTCACTGGAACTAGAAAAAGATAAATGAACTCACTATCTGAGGAAACAGAAAATTATTATAGGTTGCAAAATCAATTCTTTTCCTTGGTTCATCCTCATTGTCTCTGCATGCCTGCAGAAACACCGGCTGTAATACATACACATAAAAGTACAAACACATACAACTGTTTTCAGTATCTTGGAAATCAATACAAATATTTGCAATGCATTATAAAAAATTAGAAAAAAAAAATTACATATAATTTTATAATTAATTATTTTTACAACACTTCATATTTAATTCTTAGTTGTACCAGAGTCATCTCTCTGTCAGATTGTGAATCTCTGTTAAGAGGAATTATTAGTTTCACACTTAGGATACCTTAGGATATAAACTCCACCTTTCTTGATTTTGACAAGTTATTTGCAGCATTTCTACCAATCACAAAATTCCAAGCGTGCATTAGAAAAAGTTTGTAAGAAAGAATATTCTTTTTCCCATACACGGATCATTACACTGAAACAAGTTTTTGTGCTGTTCTGTAGGGTGGCTATCAAACCATGTCCCACTGACAGCAACCTTACTGCAGAATTCCTCAAAGCAAGCCAAATATTTTGATGACAGTTACAAATTACAAATCTCATATCTCACTTAATCTTGTTACACTTACTGTTATTATTAACATAGTTTTCTGCTAATAAAGCCATTTCCTTTTGCTATTTTTCTAAAGAATGAATGATGCTTCTTTATGATACATTAATGTAGATACATGCACTGTATTTTTGTTGTCCATTAGGCTAATATTTTATTCTGAAACAAGTCCCAAAGGCCTACTATCAGTGTACAGCAGATAGAACTGACGAACACATATATACCTAAGAATGGCTGCCTTCATCCATTTTAGTGGCTGGAAAATTTCCCAAAGTAATATAAGTCTTGTTCATGTCTTCATTAGTCATTTCTGATGTACTCTTGAGGAGTTCCCAAGTTAGAAACAAACCTATACAGAAATGGAACTGAATGTATATTCTCTTTTCAGAGAAGATTTATTCTTCTGAGAGGTTCAAGGGAAGCCTTGGGACCATTCATTCAGCACTGCTGATCACTGCCTGTGAGGATGTGAACTTCTTTGACTTTGTGGAAAGTCAGTGACTATGGAGACACACCGGACTTTGATGCTAAAACTGACCTTTGATAATTAGTTAGAAGAAGTAAAAAAAGCAATTTATTACATGCATGAATAACCTTATCTTAATTGCCAGCAAATGAAACCAGCCTTCTTTTTAATGCCTCAGTCTTCCACATACTCACCATAAAAAGTTCGATCTGTGGTACTTTCAGGCAACTGAAGCTCAGGAGAGCCAATTAAGATGACTAGAGCCAAATGGACACATTTTGACACAGGCAAAGGATAGACCGTGAAAGAGTAAATGCTTTGATCTGAACCAAAGCCTGAATAAGAGGGCACCTCTAATGAAACCTCATTACAAAGAACTGAATCTAGCATGAAATAGTTGCCCAGAAAAGGAGGCTGGGTTCCACCTCAGTAAAAATGGGAGCATCAGTGTTGTGCCAGTTCAAGATTCTAACATTAATGGAATATTCAAGTAAACTTTACTAAATTTGGAAAAGCCTTCCTTTGACTTCAGAACCTGCTACTCGTACTGTAAATTGTATCACATACTGTATGTGATGACTTGTTTTCCTCTGTGCTCTTTCGTATGATTCTGTGTAATGGCCTTGATTTTAAGTAGGGTTTCTGGAATGACATTTTTCCAGTTTTAGATCGCCATTTCAAGAAAAAATTTCTATACCCTTTTTTTTTCTCTCTCAGTATATGCATCCTTCTGTTTCCATGGGCACACAGATTTTCCTGAAAACCTGAAGTTCCAGAAGTCATATGAATATGACTGTTTTTCAAGTAAGTTCCAGTTCAGTAAGCATCAAAAAATTTCATAGCAGGGCTTGTTGTTTCAGCCTGGGACAAGCTGATTAAAGTTTCTGGTGTTAGCCTGGACAGATACTAAACCACAATTAAAGCCCACTCCCCCCCAGCCTACAGTGTGTGAAAGCCAGAAGTAAAAAGAGAAGGAAGAGAAATAAAGGAAAAACAGATGCCTGCAGCTAAATTTTGCCTCTTGTTGCATTCAAGCAAACACACTGAAGCAACTCATCCCAATTTCACCAAGGTTTTCAGTGGTAGTTGATACCACTCATAGCTCACTGCATTGCCAAAAAAAGGAGGTGACCCTAAAAGCCTGAGAACTGTAGCATTCAGAAAGGTTAATTACCTGACACTTCTTTGGAAACAAGGAAAATATAGCTCTGAGTTATTATGACCCTTCTTACAATTTAATGTAGAATTTATCAATTCTGCAGAAACAGACTGAATGTGACTGAATACATAAGATGAAACATATACCTCCTTATTAGTTCTAGTCATCTGAAAGTGTTTTTTTCCCTAAAAGTGTATTAATTACTCTGTAGTAATTACTGTTTTTCCACAGTGGTGTGACCATTCTGGATTATGAAAATATTATGGAACATGTATTTCAATTCTCAAGACATTGTCCCATGTGATGGAGCTATTCTGGTATATTTTAACTGACAGAATTACTCTCTAGGTGAACTTTTAGGTTCTGCTTCATCTATGAGGGACTTAAGTTCAAAAAAGCAAACTGTACCTAGAAGTCAGGTATTTAATGACTAGTTTGGATAGACACAGGATTTTTAAACAAATAATACTAATTCATAGAACCCCAGAATCATAGAATATCTTAAATTGGAAGGGACCCATAGGGATGATCGAGTGCAAACCCCTGCTCACCACAGGACTACCTCAAACTAAACCATATGATAAGAGTGTTGTCCAGACACCCCCTGAACTCTGACAGGCCTAGTGCCATCAATAATTCCCTGGGGAGCCTGTTCCAGTCACTGACCACCAGTGAAGTGGACTTAGACTTAGAATTACCAGCATCTAAATTCAAATGGTAAGTCTGTAGTTATATCATTTATGACTTTAATGTCTTGACAGGAAGAAAATAATAGAATCTGACTTCTTTTGACCACCTACTGAGGTGTACTTGTCAATCTTTTATTTGTAACCTATAAAAGCCAGTACTCATTTCAAAATAGAATAAATAAGGCTTTAATAGCTCTTACCTAGCTATGACCTGTCATGTATGACAAGAGGTTAAGTTCTGAAAGTGAAAAAACATTTGAATGGAAGCATACCCAAAGCATAAAAATCAGCTTGTATTTGTAAAGCCTCAACTCTCCTTCAAAAAGATGGTATTCACAGACAGCTTCCGTTCATTATAGAGCGTGCTTCTAATTTCCTGCTGCTGACTCACAGCAATTTAGCTAGGAAGCACAGGCAAGATAGAAAGACTCTGGCAGACAATTCACCACTGGCAGATAAGCTTATTGACAGTGGTGAATTTACCTCTAAGGGTAAGAAATGAGGTATCATGAAATTCTACAAAAGGAAAGTTTTCATGTGTTTTAATTTGAAAATTACAGAAAATGGAAAGAGGTGTATGGAATAATTATGCTGACAACACTATGCTTTTAGTTACAGCAGGCAAAGCCATAACAAAAACAAGCAGCTGAAAAGAGAAACAAGGTATATAAAGCATTGTGTTTCTTTCCACCCTGAAAATTTCTTTAATGATGGAATAATCTATGTCACCTACAGCAAAGAAAAGGTTTGGGTAAAAAAGTGCATTGGTCTGACAATATTAAAGCAGCATAAATGCAAACAAATAAACAAACCAACAAAATGTAAAGTTGCAATAGTGCAAAGCACCACAAACTTCAACTCAGAAGTTGTTAGTGGGGCTTCTGCATATGATTGCATGAGATAATACTCAGAGACATCAAGTTTTCAATAGTTAGGCAAACATACACCCATAGAAGCTTGGGTAAAACTCTGTTACAGTAATTGTAGACACATTTCCAAACCCATAACCTTTAATTGCATGAGATATTTATTTCTACATTTATTGAAATGAACTGTGAAACTAAGTGGGCTCAGTACAGAATGAGAGCTCTCCGACAGCTGATGATAGCCCCCCGTACCTGTGCCCAGACCTAGCTGTGGCCCATGACAGAAATGCAAGGTCCCAGAGGAACCGCCTGGACAACACATTGGTACCATCTTCATCAAGCTCCCCTAAGCACGACCATGACAAGAATTAATAGGAGTAAAAGCTACTTCATCTTTTTCGTCTACCCTAAAGTAAGTTGTTAACATCTTTACCTGTATCTGCAAAGAAAATAATTGCACTTTTATATTTTAGATTGCTTCATTCTTTTTTTTTTTTTTCATGTACAGTTTATCTCAGAAACACTCTTTTAACAGGGAGTTTTACCAAAAAAATAATTCCCACCCAGTATTAAATCCCAGATTTTTTTATTCTTTCTAATGGTACACAATTTTTAAAGTTGTACAGAATTTATACAGCTTTCAGAAATGGGTTCTCTCAAACACTGCAACAGTAGATGTGACTTGGGGTTTATACCTCTCTGCATTTAAGACTTTGTCAGTTGAATCCAGTTGCCAAGGCCTACATTTTTCATGGGCAAATGTTTTCTAAACGGTGAGAGGGGAAACCATGCGTAATTTGCTTCACACAACTAATCCTTTACAAGTCACATTGTCCATTACACATCTTCTATTTTGAAAGTTGTTTTTTTCCAAACAGGTTTAGTTTTTAAGTGCATGCACTTCAACAAAGGAACAAGTACCATGCATGTTACTGATATTTCAGATCACCCATAGTACAAAGTATTTCATGCTGTAAGATCTTACAAGTCCAAGAACACTAGCGTTAGTTTATGTTAGAAATGGTCCTTGCAGGAGGTTGTTGTAATCATTGTTAAGGAACAAAGTGCAACCTATTGCTCTGGGCAAGCCTTTCAGTGCAGACAGGCTGCCCCTGAAGTCAGAGATTTTCAACCAGCTGAAAGAAGAAACAATTATTTCCCACTTTGCCCTTGAGCATTTAGAACAAAACAAATAAATGAAATAAATCTCTGATTGGTAGCAAAGTGAAGAAATACTCAATGCTAGTGGAAACACTGCACAGGAGAAAACACTATGCGCCTATTTTTCTAAATAAAAGTAGGTGACTGAAAAAAGATACACACAATTTAAATAACTATATAAGTAAGGCCAGAGAGCTTACAAATATTTTTACAATCAAATGCAGAAAGGGGTGTAATTTTTTTCTTATGCAGACTATGTTAATACCCTTCACCACCTTATTGCCATTTAAAACTTTCAAGCACACAAGCAATATTATTTAAAACTATGAGACTATTTATCATTCTCAAGGTCAGATGTTTATTTACAACCCACTAGACTTTAATCAGCGCCACTGCTCAGTGAGAATAAACATCTCAGACTGTGGATTTGCTTTCATACTATGAAGAAAACATGAGGGTGGGAAACGCCATCTCTCCTGAATTCTATAAAAGCACTTGTAGTTTCCTGTTACTGGTCCCTATAATTTATAATTTTTTCCCTTCTCCTACCTTCCATGTTGTCATTGATTCCATAGAAAACTTTTTCAAAGTTTATAAGCATCTACACTTAACACCCTTTTTCACTGCCACAAACATCACAGTGTTTACTCATCTTTAGAGCAAAAGATATATGCTATTTTAAACTAACATTCTGCAATGACAGAATTTCACTATCACTGGTCATTGTCCACAGAACTCCAGACAGGAAATCACAGAGACATGAAGCCTGAGATGCTAATGTCTAAAAAAAAACCCCATTATTTATTCTGATTTATTAGAAGACTGGTGTACGGAGTTAGAGCTAAGGGACAAAAATATCCTATCAGTCCAAACATGTCAAGCATTTGTAAATTCAATGACTGTTGACACAAAAAACCCCTATTGACTAAAATTTTTTAACTTAACTTATAACTAACCCAGTTCTCAACACCTAAAAATTTGATACTGGGGAACTGTTCTATGTGAAGTACTCATGAAGGAGAGAAAAATATTAAAATCCCGCAAAATAAATTATTAATTATTTTCTCAGCTCCTTTCAGGACACCAAGTGATGTGCTTTGGTGTCTCAAAGTTTTCTCTCCTTTAAACATAAAACATTATCATATTTTAAAATTTAATGAAAAAGTTATAAAGATGTTACAAAGGATCTGTGAATAACAATTACTTCAAAAGTATTTTAGGTAGGTAAAGTTTAAAGTTGGCTTTAAAATAAGTGGTTTATCATTTGCCAACAAAATTGTCTATCTTTTGTTGGTGAGACATTTTGGTTTGGGCAAGATGTTTTAAATTTTAGGGAAAATATGTAGTTTGCAAAATTATTTCCCAAAGTATATCCAGACATCTCCTTTCAGGCCTCGTGATTTGGTGTGCCAGCGTCTACATTTCAAATATGAACTGCAGAATATTTTTTTGTCTTTATATGAAAGTAGAGGAGGTACCACTATAGGATCACCAGTACTCATACACTTGTCTGGGCATTTGCTATTAGACATTGATCTTACCTGTTCTTCATGCCTCTCTAAATACCTGCACCATCCATATGCATCTCTGACTAAATACCCTCTCCAACATAAAAAAGGGGCTACTGGCTGCTGTTCTTGGCCTACACTGATGCTTGGTTTGATGCAGCACAGCCACTATGCTCTTTTGCAGCATAAGCTTTAATCACACAATCATAGAATGGTTTGGGTTGGAAGGGACCTTAAAGATCATCTGGTGGGTCCAGCCTGTCCACTGCCACCCAACTTGGCGTCCCATGCAAATTTACTGAGGGTGCACTTGATCCCCTTGTCCAGATCATTGATGAAGATATTAAAGAGGACTGGCCTCAATTCCGAGCCCTGGGGGACAACACTTGTGACTGGCCACTAACTGGATTTAGTTCCATTCACCACCACTCTGTGAGCCTGGCCCTCCAGACAATTTTTAACCCAGTGAAGCATACTCTCCTCCAAGCCATGGGCAGGCTTTTCTGAAGTCCAGATAAACAACATCCACAGCCTTTCCCTCATCTGCCAAGTGAGTCACAACAATCATAGAAGGAGATCAAGTTTGTCAAGCAGGACTTGCCTTTCATGAACTCGTGCTGGCTGGGCCTGATCGCCTGGTTGTCCCTCATGTGCCGCATAACAGCACTTAGGATGATCTGCTTCATAACCTTCCCCAGCAGAGAGGACAGACTGACAGGTCTGTAGTTCTCTGGATTTTCCTTCTGACCCTTCTTGTGGATGGGCATCAACATTTGCCAGCCAACAGTCAACTGGGACCTCCCCAGTTTTCCAGGGCTGCTGGGAGATGATATAAAGTGGTTTGGTGAGCACTTCCACAGCTCCCTCAGTACCCTCAGGATGGTGGATCCCATTCAGGTGCACAGACTTGTGTGTGTCTAAGTGGTGCAGAAGGTTGCTAACAAATCATAGCACCAAAGCCATCTGCTCTCACTAGCAAGCCTGTATTTCAGATTGTTAAATTTATATTCATGTATCCAAAAACAAAATACTGGGATGTGGTTGAAAAATTGCTTTTAGATAAGTATTTTACATATTAATAATATATTATGGCTGTTGTTTAAATTTTGTGTATTGTGCTATCCCTTATTATTTCTTAATTATGTTTTGGCACCAGCAAGTAATTAATTTTCATCATACTTTTCTACTTGAAAGATTTCAAGAACCTAGAGGCATTCCATGAAAGCTTTGAACTTTTGATTTCCTTTGTACTTTCCAATTCTCTCCCTATTCTAGCTGGTTCATTCTTACATATTGAGAGATATAACAAAAAGGTCACAAGTAAAAAAGACAGCTCCAGCAGTGCTAAAAACAATAAAGTATTGGAGTAAACAGAATGAAAAGTAAATCTTTATAAACACAGTTCATAAAGGCAACAGAGACTGTTGTTGAAACAATTTAGTAAATTGTTCTTTAGCAACACTGCTGTCACTAAAGCTTACATCTCATCTCCAAAGCTACTAAACTGAACATCTTTGGCATTCCAGTTTTCTAAACCAAGACTGAAATTAATTCTTGAGTGGACTTAAATTACTAAGCCCTGACATTTTGCAAATTTCACCAGGAATCTCATACTTTTCAGATGAGAACCTTTCCTTTTATTCATTATGGACCTCTTGGAAACAGAAATCAGTAACTATTCCCAACTAGAAATGTTATTTTGTATATAAGCAAGTAAAATCACCCAAGTAGCTTAAATTTTAGTCTTCTAAAAGGAAAAAGCCACCAAGTTTATTTCAGGGCATTTCCAAACAGCCATGACCACATGATACCCAGGTGTCTGTAACAACAGTTCAACAAAGCAGATGTAATATATTCCAGAATTATTGTTATTTAGGAACAGAGTGTGGTTTTCTAACATCAATGGCAAGAAATGATGTTTACATGCTTTCCTATGGACCACTGTTGGTGACATAGTGTACTATCTTAGCTATATTTTGTATATTGTTTAATTTAATAGTGTTACTTTTGTATGTAGAGCATGTGCCCAGCTATAGTAATGATCTACTGGTGCTGTTACCTAAGCATTTTTTAAAAAGTTAAAATATTAACTGCAATACTATATATTCTTTTGTCATAAATTTATAAAAAGCCAGCCAAGTTTCAAAAAATTACAAAAAGTAATTAGTAAGCAGCAAATATATCTATTGCCAACAGTTTGCTTTTTCTGTGCCAATCAAGAAATGACACATGGACAGAACCAGACAGGCCGGTAGCTGGCAACCGGGTACGTGAGCAATAAAGAGGACAACGTTTTAACAATTAAAGTCAGTGTTTGCCATGTCAGGCTGTTGATGGGTTCCTGAAGAGATTCAAGGACTAGAGAAGGAAAAGTGAAAAGAAACCTTAGTATTGATAAATACAAAGGCAAAAGTTATAATGTTGGACTTCTCTCAGAAAAAGAGAGCAGATTCCTACACGGATGGGGAAATGAAGGCAGGAGGCAGAAAATGTGATCTATGCATAAAAGGCCACTTCAAATTATTTGAGGTATGAATATCCAGATGAGATGCCAACTGCTGCATATGCAGAATATCGTTTCTGGCCTATGAGGAAATAACATCAGGCACCGTCCCTCCCTGCGAAGGTGCAGCTAGTGTGGTTTTTTTCACATTGCTCACCACAAAATGTCACACTTGTTTGCTGCTGACTTCTTCTGCAAGAGGTGTCCCAGTCCACAAATACAACTCTGGGGCTCTGACAGGAAGGGTATAATCCTGAGGAGGAACAAGCACAACCAGTGGGAATGGGGCACAGCTCCTCAGAGAAGGAAACTGTGCTCCTGAGGACAAGCAGCAAGCACTCATAACGTCAAGGGCTGCCGCAGTCACTGCAACAACATCTTTGCCTGGAAGTTAGATCAGCACAGCTGGGACACATTGAGCAACTCAATGTTAAGTGCTTCTGCATCATGGGATTCAGCTTCAGAATTCTCTGAATTCAAGAATCATTTTGAAACAAGAGAGATTAATCCCAAACCAAAACATGTTGTTCTTTCAGCCGCCCATGTTGGCCATTATAAGCGCTTATTGCGCCTGCTGTGCTGAGGAACAAGGCGTAAGATGATCTCACAGCCAGTTACATTCCCACCTGTGTCATCTGCCATTGACTGGGTATTTCAATTCCCCAAATTCGGCAAACTGATGCCCCCACCGCTGAGCTCTGATCAATCACTGGATGCTACAACATTGTCTATTCCTTCAATTATATGCTGTGAAGTCTGTGGTTCATCTGTGCAGTACTTCATCATCATCATCTTCACGATGCACCACGCAACACACTGCCAGATCATGCCATTCTACCTGTAGGAAGTTCACTTCCCTCCTCAGGCAACCAAGTTCTAGAAATGAGCACCACATATCCACCACAGAACATGTTCTCTCTGAACATTAAGAAGAAAAACTGTTCGAAAAACTACTCAGAAGGGGAAAATCATATCACCACGCTTGAAAAAGAATGTTGAGCAATCTCAGCCTTGTTGCAGCATATCCAAAAATTCTGAGTTTGAAAGCATACCCAAAAAAAAGTGATAAATGAGTGTATCACTAGACAGATTATTCTGTGTGACATGCAAGATGCCATCCAAGAAGCTGTTGCCTTGAATCTGTGTTGATGCCACTGTGTTTTTCAAAAAAGAACCCCCAGACTGTGGCAGACTCTTACTTGAAATGAGTCAAGATCACAAACACCTACTGTAGCAGTTTCTGCTCTTTGTCAGGTGTGACTAATGAGTTCCCAGGTCCTGTCATATCCAGCAACAGACCTGCATTTCTAATGAATTTGAGGACTTTGCCAGAAACCTCACTCATTTAAGCTATCACCATCAAATGATCAGGCTGAATAAATGATGCAGACAGTTGCAAGTGCCTTACAAAGAACTCCTGAGGGAGATTAGTCTACAAGGCTTGTCAGATGCCTCACCAGCAGCAGGTCATGTCCACAGCTGGGTAAGGACAATCTCTGAGCAGCAGTGCTACAACGTGAACTCCACTTGCACCACTGTTTAATGTAGGGTGTTTTATTCCACCACTGAGCGGCCCCAATTCACAGCCTCACTGTCCTCATTCTTCTTACTCAGGAGTAAGTAAGAATGCCTACTTACTTTGCTTCTGTGCTTGCAGCAGATGGGAAGTTGCAGTCTCCCAAGAAATGTGCCCAGTTGAGGGAGGGAGAATTATTTTAGATATATGCTGCATGTCCATGTACTAGAGATGGGTATTTAATATAAAGAGAAGGAGTATTAATATACAAGGAAGACTACAATTTTGGTTGATGGTATAAAAGTTTACACAGCTTGTATGTAGAGGCAGATGGAAGAGGTAAAACTGGATTTAAAGATTGTTCCAGAAACTTTTTAAGATAGTAGAGGCAGGAAATAGAAAGTTATACATACCTAGTGTGTATGGTTCTGCATGCTGTGAGCAATTGTACAAATGATGACCATCTCAGTGGTGGTGTAGAGTTGGAATCACCCTGTGCAGATGTTTGAGCTTCACTGCACATAGGTTAATCACCAAGTTGCTCTAGTAAAGCAGCTCCATAGATCTGCAGCAGAGCCACTCCTGTCATCAATGGCCAAAATCCTGGCTAAGGTATGAGAGACTAGAGGTGGAGAGGCTTTATTCACACTTCTGCTGGAAACCCTTCAGCGTGTGCACTAAAGGTTTAAAGAATGCAAGAGCACAGTTTAGAGGAACCAAAGACTGTCCAGATGATTTATATTCTTTTTCTGTGCTTATGGTGTTGAGTACGGAAATACTTGGGGCAGTGCAGAGATAACACCATCTCTTCCAATTCCCACCCACTTTTTCTTTCAGTAAGGGGCCTCTGCCAAACGTGTGCTGATGAGAGATAAACACATTCCAGGCCCATATAGTTTCAAAGCCAGGAGGAATGAGCAGAGTTTAATGCATGCCTCCTTACCAGCTGCTGGTAGGCAGGGGATCATTGCAGGAAACAGTAGACAGAAACAACGGATTTAAAAGCAAATCAAGATACCTGTGCCAAACCCGATAGCAGGCTTGAGGAGTTGCAGTGAAAGCTGAAGATACAAGTATCAAGACTGAGTGCAATCAGAAATAATAAAAGTCATTGTTTGGAAGGGTTGTTATTGATGGAAACTTTTGATAGGATTTCTATATCTTAGAATTTTTTTGGGCTGCTTCTAAAGACCAGGAAAAAAACTGAGGATCATGGTCCAGAGTCCTTCAGAGCTCTTATTCCACGTCTGCCTTCTCCCTCCTCTTTCTCCACTCTGCTTCTCCTATTCCTGCCAGCTTGGCCATGCCCTGTACATTTCTGGTGACACCCTCATGGTATGGAGCTCACCAATCTACTGGGGTGGTGTCCATACGGTGAAGCTGATGAGTCTGCCCCTCACCATGTAACTGCTGAGACAGAGAGCTGTATCTCTGCTTTCTGTGTGCTTCGAGCACCCTTTACAAGCTTGTAGCAGCATATGCATTTAGGTGAGCCTAATGGAAGCAGTATTCCTTGAGATGGATGCCTAGGTCTCTCAAGTACATCTTAGTTACAATGAAATTTGTCCGCCTGGTCTGAAGCAGCTGCACAATGATCAAATGTAGGCACCACCTGGCTTGCATGAGGTATTTAATTGCATCACTGAAAGTTAATTTCCCATATTTCAAGGACTGAAGCAAGTTGAACCTTCTCTAAACCAACTTAGAGGAGATCTTAAAATACAGAGTCTACAGGGGTTGCAAATACGTGTGCTGGATGGGTACTGCTGAGGACAGTAATAGCAGATTGACCTTAACGGGAGGGAAGGGCACAGGATGGCATAAAATGTAGTAAACCAATTAATTTTACCAACAGTTAATGGGAATGAGAAGGTTGAGGTTGGGAGAGTAGTCATAATGCTGACAGGCTGTTAAGTAGAGATGGAAGAGAAGACAGATTTCACAAACTGGGATACATGAAAGGCAGCTGGTTATGGCTGGGAAGGACAACGATTCAGTGACTGACCTACTCATCAAGAGACAATCTTTGTGAACACACAGCTCAAATGAACTTATTATTTGTTCAAAATCTACTTGTAACAAGTGCCAAAATAGGTCACAACTGCAACAGGCTGAAGTACCATAGGAAAAATTAGAAGAGCACGTTATGCTATGAGGCAGAGTCAGAAGTCTAAAATTTAAGCAGATGTATGAGTGTGAAATACCACTGAAGTGCTCTCATAACACAAATAAGTATATATATCATCTCTCCGTTCTTCTTTTATTTATAATCATTTGCTAAAGATGACAATTAAAGAAATTTTAGAAAGAAATGTCTAAGAAATTGAAGACAAATAGTTCAAGAGCAGAAACTTTACTGACTTTACTAGTGGTTGCACGCTGGTAATGAGGAATTCTGAAAACTGAAGTTTTAAATGTGAAACACCTTATCTGTATTGCCACATGTTCCAAAAACAAATGCTACCTATGGTCTTACTAGCAACATCAAAGCTTTTGAAATTTTTGTGGAAGTCTTACATTTTCCATTTGGCTCAAAGACACAGAGGAAGGCTCTTCAAAGCCTTTAGGAATATATCACAAGCACAGTTACATACATTAATAAGAAAATGCCCTGGCCTTGTAACAAAAAGTTGAGCTTGCACATTATAGCCAAGTCCAATAGGTTGAATTACAGGTGGACTAATAGGCAAAAATACTGATACCAGCTTATTTCCATTTCAACAGGAGCCTGATATTACATATTAGATGAAAAAGTTGGAAATCTTTCAAAGAAAAATTTGCTTGGTATTTTAAAAGCAACTATCATTTTAGCATATTATGTGGAACTAAAGGCCAGAGGAAAAGATTACTATTCAAAATGCTCTTTTTTTTTTTTTCTTACTCTCATACTCTGGCAGAAACAGTGAAAATGTAGATTTTAACCTTTCGGATATCTACTTCACATGATTTCACTGAGTGTAATATTACACTGTCATATTTCTCTGTGAGGCAGCTGATGATGTTGATGAAACAAATGGCATCTTATCATTACAGAGGTAATGCCATTGACTGAAAAAGAATTCAATTAGGGAAGTTTCACAGAGAGAATCTCTGAGGAAGATTTCAAAGCTTTAACTTGGTAGGTAAAGTCATCCTGGGCAGAGTGTTTTGACACATTCTTATTTCCATCGTGGAAGTAACCAAAAAACTTAAAGCTTTTTACGAGAATTGGAAGCTTGATTAGATAGAAAATATCTGAAGTATCCTGAATAAATGACTATGCTAAGCATTTAAAATGTTTTTGATTTTTGCATTTTTTGTGGAGTTTGTTTTTTTTAAGTAGTTAAAAACTACATATTAGTAGTACAATTTACAATTTAATTTAATTTAAAAGCAACATGACTATGGCATTGTACTATTCCCAAATGACTGTGTCTAATATAGTCTATAAATAGAAAGCCAACTCACAAAGCACAGATTGGGCTTTGCAGTTGAGAATCAATGGGTCTGGCAGTGCCAATGATGCCTTCTGTTAGAATAAAATATAGTTCACGGCCAAAAATTACATAGTGAATGTCTGTGTATTATTGCCACTCCAAAACTTATGGTATGTTATAGTAAAGCAGTGAAAACAACCGATGAAAATTTTAAAATTCTGAATGTAGATGTGAAAATACCATAAAGTGGGATGCAATTAATACTTTTTGTGAAAGGGATGTGAAATAAAACCGTGTGAAATTTAAATCTCATGCTACGTCCTATTTAAGCAGAGAGCACCTACTTCACATAAAATTCTGAAGTGGGCAGTCTTATCAATTTTGTGCAGAACAACTACATTGCAGGAATGGTTTAAATTCACTTTGCAACAGAAGCCCAAGGCAAGCAAAATGTCTAAGTTAGTAGTAGGAATGACTTTTTGCCACTAGAAGAGATAATGAATCCTATTACTAAAACGCAGCAGTAAGCCTAATTTTGAAGTCACATATAAGTTACAACTCTAAAATTAGCATTTTTAATTTTACTCCTACTTTTAATATAGTTTCCTAGCAAAATTGGTACATAAAAAAAGGTAAAGAGGAAACAGGAGGCAACAATCAGTTCTTGATTCTACACTCTCAGACTCCGAAGGGGCTGGATAACCTGGGTAACCTGAACCCCTATATAATAGAAGACAGACGTAAAATTTGGCCGTAAGAACACCCAGCAAGGGTGCAGGGGGAAAAGGGCAGCGTTGCTGATGAGCGTGGAGCAGGGAGATCCCCCAGCTGGCACCCAGTCAAGAAGATAGTGTGGGCTCAGCCTGGGCATGCCTGCTCTCCTCCTGCCCTGAAACCAGCTCCCGTGGAGCCCACTGCCCTGCCTGCGCCTCCGGGCACCCCTAACCCCCAGGAGTGAATAATTCCTCCCCGGGTCACCAGGAGCTGACCGTATCTGCATGAGATGAGTCCCTTTATTAAACCTGTCACCGGGAACAGGGGGTACAGCAAGCAAAGGGAAGATTTCCCTTGCCATATGCTGTCTCTGTTGAACGGGGTTCAAACGCTCAGTGCATTAGCTGCTTAGTCGAGTTAAAGACTAAGTTAACATTTCTCACAACAAACTTTCACCCGGCATTATGGATGTTCCTTTAGCCTGCCATTTTGCTCCTGTTAGGTATTAATTTTTTTACATAGCTCAGCATGGAGAAGTAGTTTGCACAAAATTGACTAAAAGCATTTTTTTTCCTACTCTCCTTTTCTTCCTTTCTATTTCAAACACTTAAATTTATTCACGTAATTCTTTACTTTAGTTTTAATTTTGCAATGAAAAACAATCTCCAGTTACTCATATTTTTTGTGTAGCCCTCATAACTGCCTTGCAGATTCGTTACTTTGATTGTATTACACTATATTGAAAGAAATGGTAATCCCATAAATCCTAGCAGTAAGCGTGAGCCGTAAATCCTATACTTAAAGTGCACTAAAATCTTCAGGTATGAGGGACTACAGAAGTTTAAAATACTATTACTAATAGTCACCAAGAGAAATGAGACTTAATTGCTGTTATACCTCCTCATAATATTATACTGCCATTGTCTCAAACTATGCTGGCAAACCATCTGCTCAGCTTCAGTTAAAGGATCTAGAAACATTTTTAACACAAACTGTGCAAACAGGCATCCAAGATACGAGATGACCACAAGGTGCTGCTGAATTTCCTGCCTAGTTGACTGAATATTGTCTTAATGTTACTTCTTGTTCACCTCTGCAAAATGTAGAATTCCGACAGACTGCAACTGAGAATGCTCTTTCCACTCTAGCACATGCTAAATTTGTAACTTCCCTTAAAAATACTAATATATAACAAATTGTATAATTTTTAATATTCTTTAACACAAAAAAACCCAATTTCCTTTTAAAGCATTCAAATATTTCAGCAATCTTTGCAGCTAATTTTCTTGAATCACTACATTTAAGTACAGGAATTCAAAGCAACAAGCTACTGTGTAAAAATTTACAAATATATTTTTAAACCAGGGCCAATTTAGGCCAAATGTACAATGTAAAGTCATTTTAACCCTAATGTATGTAGCTGTATGGCCACTGTAGTTAGAAGCACAGTTGAAAACATAATTAGACCAATACTTTTGTAGAAAGAAATATGCTGCTATTATCTCAGTGGGAGATAACCCTGGCCTTTAACTTGAAATAACTCAGCAAGTTACCTTCCTGATAAACAATGCAATATTAATATCACAGTTGGGAGCAGTTCTCTGAACTCTCACAGCAGGTATCAAATTTGTTGCCCAATTTCTGTTGGAAATGTAGCATTCCTTTCCAATGAGTAGTTGGAAGTAAGCTTCAAGTAAGAGGAAGAAGTAGAGCTCAAGATACAATTACAGTAATTTCATATTTAGCTAAAGGACAAAACAATCCACTGAGCAGCAAATACTAAATCATGACAAGCAAAAATGTTACAAATTATTCAAGCCACATGTAATGGTACGATGCAAGACTTTTAGTTACCAGCCATACACAAATAAGCACATAAAATTTGAAAAAAATGCACAAAGACTTGGCGAAACACCTGTGTATGAGTTCAGTTTATGCTGAGATTATAAATAAAATTCCATTATATACTATGGTCTCATAGATAACCTACTTTTTTTTTTTTTAAAAAGGAGTCCTCTAAAAATTATCAGTGACAATCTTAAGCACTTTCTAGACTTCTGAAGAACAAGAAACAACACTGTTGTGAACAGGAAAGGGTGCCTCACACTGCTATTTCTTCCACTTTTGAACATCACCACTCTACACCACAAGACAAGAAGTTTTCTTTGTGACAATGCACATTATTTGATGACAGACTGAAAATCAAATGTAACACTCAGTAGGCCACTCTGCTCAATTTCTAGATTATTCCAAATTGTATAACCAAGGAATTCTCTTCAAGAAACAATAAACTCTACTTATCATGAGATTTTAATATCCTAACATAATGTTCAATTAGCAAGCTGTGACAAATGCCACTAAGTGTTATGCTGTTCTTTTATTCTCAGCCTAATTTTACCCATAGCTCATTTTGGCATTCATCCTGGCTCTCCTTCCCCTTCTGTTAACACCTGAGATACAAGATCAGCACTTTAGTGCACTAAAAAAGTCAAAAGAGGAAAATGGTATTTCCTGAAGAAAAACAAAATTGCACTCAAAATTTGAAAACTGATTTTGTCTCTGATGTCTATGATGATCACATTGTAAGGAATTTTGTTTTATAGTATTTACATTTTTTTAAAAGCGTCTTTTACATCATTCGTCAATTTCAAAGAGTAAGGAAATTTTATAGCTATGGAGTACTCAGCAGTTTATGCACCAGAACAGACAAAAAGAAACTTCTGAAATCCCACAGTCAGCTGCTCTTATCTACAGTTGCTTTTAATTCTACATAAAATGAAGTGAGATTAATCAGAATGTCAGCTGTCCTGCCTGTCAGTATTATCTGATGATGGAATAAACACACCACAGAGCCTGTGTATTGTAATATATTGATGTTTTGCTGCACAACAAAAAAACCCCACAGTCAGTGATTTATGTTGCCTTTTATAGGATCTTTCCTTCCAAAATTCCTTTTGTAATGTTAGCGGGGCTTGAGATTGTGTGTATATATATATATATATAAAAATGACATACAACAGTTATTGTTAAAGGCCTCTATTCCCCGACATATTCCCTATATTTTTCAAAAATATCTGGTTTATATTCTTATAAAAATAATGCCAAGAAAAGAATGAAGACGAAACATCTGCACAGGATGACAAACGAGACTGGATTGAAAGCACGTGTCGAAGAGTTTGTAGAAGGCAGTATTTTTTTTAAGAGGAGCAGCTTTGCATTCACTCTGGCCATGCTGTCTTGCACTTCTTGGTTGGGAAGGTGGCAGCAGGGTTGCAACATGTCTGCAAAAAGACACAACAGCTTATAGAAAAAATTTTTTTAAAAAAAAAAAGCAGAAAAAGAACAGATCAAGAAAAACCTTCCAGACAAAACAGGGTTTAGAGGTTTCAGGCAAGTCAATAAGCTAAGATCAGAATATCATAAACGAAGAACTGGAGTAGTGTGAAATGTAATGGGGTGAAATGCAATACTACCAAGTGAGCTGACTGATAGGCTAATGACAAGGGGTTCCTCAGCTGGAGACAACAAAGGAAGAGAAAGATATGACTGTCTTAATCTTGTAAACTAATGTCTGCAGGATATGGCTTTGTGAAAATAATGAATGTTATCCTAAAATGTGTAAATGCCACAGCAACGATAAAATCTCATTGAACGTATTCTATACAATTCTATCTTCTTCAGAGAATGTACAGTTAAATGGGATCAGATGAAGAAAATAAAGCTACGAGAAAGATCTGAGGAATGGCAACACTATCAAATAATAGTACATGACAAAATCATATCTTGCTTATCCTATCAAACCAACACACAGAAAAAATGTGATTGTTCTTCATAATGGAACAAGAAGAGCTATTTAAACTAAAGCAGTATCAGCACATAACAAAAAGAATGAGTTGACTCTGACTAAAGCTAAGGCTGAACATTTGGACATTTCAAACCAACAAAAGTAGCCATAGTGGACAAAGTGATAGGTTTTAAATTGATACAGATCTATTAGCAGGATGATGTACATTTACCTATTAAGGCAAAGGACTGGATCTGAGCACCCATTATGTCACTCCCAGGCTTATATCCCTCTTTCCTGCAAACGGACCAGTATGGCAGGAAGTTGCACAGAGAGCACAATAAAACAGAAAGTTACAGGTGTGTCAAGAGGAAATCTTTTTTTATTTTTACCTTTGGTCTTAAGATACAGAATGTATTTCTAAATGAAGACTGAGAGCAAACAATTCACTTCATCCAACTCTTTGTGATATTCGATACTAATTATATTGTTTTCTTTAATGAAATTTTTGGGTAATATTTGGGTTGCCTTACCTTTTCTACAAAAGGAGATGCAGGATTATATACAAACATTAAGGTTCATTACTAACCTGCGGGAAGGAAGACTGACCCTGCGACGAGGGCGTAAAGGCACTGTCATTCCACTCCCACACAGCCACACCAGAAAGAACTGACAGTCTCTAATTCTGCAGACCATACCATAATGAGTGTGATCAATTGTATTTCAGCTCAGAGAAATAAAATTATTATTATTGTATTCCATTAATTTACATATGCTTTAAAGTATGTAAAAGAATGCATCCTACTGTGACTGATTCCTTGTCAGACCTTAGTTGGATCCAATCCTTCATACTCCCTCTCAGCAGAACCACTTAACCAATTGCAAATGTACAGATTTGGAGCCCACTCCTCCATTTCCAGGAATTCCACCAGCCCCACAGGCATTATTTTTCAGAGATTTCACTCCCAGAGGACAGAACATCAATAAGGTGTATCCTTACGTCGCCAAACACACAATATATATTGGCAATTTAAAAACATAGGCAGGATTTCAAACCTTATATATCATGCTATGCTTTTCATAAGGAATCTATAACAAAATGAAGCTAAATGTTGCATCTTCCTTCACTAGGCTCTTCCATTCAATGAAGAGTAAAACTTCAATGACAATGAGAAGCTAAATTGACTACCACCGAGCACTACTGCCTTCATCTGCACTGATTGCTGTTTATGTCGAGTCAGAACCCAGTAGAACGTGAAGCAAAACTCATGATGCCAAACTGATCTATTCATACCAGACAACAGCAACATGTAATAAAATCAAAGTTTTGCAAATACTCTATACGTGTTACTATGGAAACCTAATAAGCAGTTCTTTCTTTTTTTTTTTTTTTTTTCTGACAGTCCATTTTCATTTGCTAGGAAATTGTATTTTAAAGTCCCTCAGGAAGATCTAAAATAATTTGTAAGCTGGAAGAGTGAGGTAACATCTCTGACTTTTCCAAAACCCATCATACTCAGAAACAAGTTCTACCCTCCAGCCAGGGAAAGGAGAATTATAAAATTCCAAGCAGGGTACTGACCAGATCAGAGATTCAGCAAACTCTGCCTAAAGACTTTTTAGCAAATAGTTCAAATAAAAGTTAACATCACGCCCCCCCCCCCCCCAAAGATTTATTAAATGTAAACAAAAAGGGGGAAAAATATATGATATATGGTTTGCAAACCCACTGTATTCCCCTGTCAGAAACGGAGGAGTGTCAGCTGTGCAGCCAACAACAACTCTCAGCATCCCAAACTGAAGACTGCCAGTAATGAGCTTCCAAAGTAAGAAAAAGAATAATTTTAATAGTGGTAACTGGGTTCCTCAGGACCAGCAATTTTGGATATTTAACTTAAATTGCCAGTTCAGGTTTTGCCTCCTGTCTGTATACAGTGCCGTGATGATTCCAGATAAATATCCTGTGTCTTTTCTTGTCAGCTTCTTAAGAAATGGCATGATTGAATATGATGTTCCCTTCCTCCTCAAACAATTCCCCTTGAATTTTAATGCTTTTTGATTCTCTTGCCGTCTTCGTAAATAACAGTATTTTCCATAAACACTCAGTTTAATATTAAATTTCACAAAGTTAAAATGACAGTGAGGCAATGCTAAAATTACACACATAAAATGGGAAAATCAAGTCTACAGAATACAGGGTGGGGAATAAAATAAAAAGTTGAAGGACATTAATTTTTAGGATAGTCTTTTTTTGTGATTTTTTTAAATAAAATCATTTTCAAGTTGGGTAAAATCAGCCATTTTCCCTTTAATTTCTTAGACACATCTTTAAAGAGAAGAAAATTCATTACATAACTATATAGTGATATTAGCACAGAAATTATTGCATTTCAGTTTTTATAAGTTATTGCCTCTAACAGTGGGAAGGGCATAAATCTGCCCCACTACCTTTGCTGCTATTATTATATAGTACATTTGCATGACTTGAGGAGAATCTCTGAAATGAGGCAGAAAGTTTAAAAACTGCAACAATCAATAAAAAGGACAAAAAACATAGACTCTAAAAATCTTATTAGCTGTTATTTCAACTTTTTGCCTTTTTGTGTGTATGTCTGTCTTAAGATATAAAAAAAGCATAAAACTTTACTACTTGAGTGGTGTAAGCCACAATTGACCACGTGTACCATCCTTTAAGCACTACGTTCTGTCAGTGCTCATGTCTCCACATAGAAAGGTGATACAACTGCTTTCCATCTGTAGGAAATAGGCATTTGCTAAATAAAAAACCAGAGAGGTAAATGTGGATTTTCCAATGACCAATGACCAGGAGCAGCCATAGCAAGCATGGGAAATCAGAGGGCCAAACACCCGCCTTGCTGGACCTGCTGCCAGCATCTGCCTGGGTTGGTGGGAACTCAGACATCCCAAAGGGTCTTGCTGCCCATCAGCTGCTTTCTTGAATTTTTCAGAAAGGAGCCTGCATTCCCTGAGAAACTGTCCTCATGTACACAGTGAGGCATCTGCATGTGTCACCAACTAAGCCTACTGGCTGTATCCAGGGCAGTTAAAATGATAGTGTGAAAAATGCCAATTTGGCTATTGTCATAGATCCCCTGGCAGAACATATTCAAAAAAGCTCTGCAGACTATAGGGGAAGTTTCTCACCTCTCCACTTGCACCTGAACCTTCTCTCTAGCCACCAGTTTGGCTTTTCAGCTGGACTGAGGACTTGAATCACAGCAGCAGCCAAACACAGTAAATGGAAGCAAAAGATGTTGCAGAATTTTACTCATGAATGCAGGACAATAAGAAAGCGCTAAACAGTGAAAGTCTCTATTTTAAAACACATGAATTGAAAGAAAGAGAAGAAAGCGTGGCATTTTATAAATAAAATACCAATCTCTTATCTCTATTATGCCACCCAAAGAACTTGCATTTATTTGGAACAACATGTGACCATAGGAAGTAACAGTTAAGGAATGGAAACAAGGGAACCAGCTGTTTTCCATATGTCTGGCAGGAAGGAGATGAGAAAACAAAGACAATTAGGAAACAACCAAAGCTGCTGTCTTTTAAGGATTTTAACTTTGCTAGAAATTAAATAAAATGCAATAAAGTGAACTACATGTTAAAAAAAAAACCATGAATACACATCTTCAAATGCTGGTAGAACAATGTATTCCATTTAGAAGCAATTTTTTAAAGAAACAGATATTTAAATTTAAAAAAAAACAACCTTAACAGTAATTAAAGAAACAGAAAAAGAAGAGCTAGGACAAAACAGTGGTGGACATTAATAGTAACAGCAAAAAAAAATTCAAAATGCACACAAAAATCAAAACTGAGAAAAGAAAGGTAACACAGTGGAAAGGATAATGAATTCATTTCTGTGTATTAAGAGGAAGATGATGGTAAAAGGAGAAAAAAGCCATAAAGGTGCAAGTAAGGAAGAAAAAGGCAAAAATGAGGAGGACGACAGGAGTACCTAATGAATGTTTTGGAAGAGTACCTATCACAAGGAAAGCCACTCAAAATGGAATTTATGATAGGATTCTTTTTCTAAGTCCAACAAGTCAGAAGGATATCTTCCAGATGATAGCTGGAGTAATTAAAGTGCAATCCACAAAACTTGACTAATAAGTGACTGGATGGCATAAAAGCTGCAACGAGAAATGCTGACGTTAATTTAACAAGAGTAGCAACTCCCTTGTTCCTGTTGTGGAGATGGCATTTCAGTATCAGAAGGAGGCAAGAAGAATATTGGGGAGGGGAACCTGCAGTACAAACCCATAAACAACACTGTCTAAAGAGAACACCTTGAATATTTTCTTCATGAATGGCAAGATTATCAAATCTGGACAGAGTTAACATTTTGTTTGGTTTTCTTTTTCAAAAACATAGCCACAGTAAACCCAGGAAAATAATCTGGAAGAGAACATTGCCTTTTTGAAGAAATAAATTTTTTGCCCAATTCTTGAAGGCAAACCTACTGCTTACAATTAAATCATGGCTATGAGTAAAGACAAGTCATCTGAGTGGTTTGAAGCCTCCTGTCATTCATTTGTTCTTCAGATCTAATCAGAACTGCCATGCGAGCAAGATAAAAATCTCCTATTAGAGCGAGTTGCTCTTGGCTTGAATGAACAAAAAGAGGGTTCTTGTTGTTTCCCAAAGTGCTGGGGATGCCTGTTAAATAAAGTAAAAATGGCTACAGAACAACGGATGTGATAATCAGATTTTAATGAGACTCTCCAATTATTTTTAAAATATAGATGACATGTTCCCTTGGAACTTACATTAAAAGTTTACAAATTACCTTTCTTTTTAACCGGAATTTGACCTGCATGCTGTGCATACTGGTTAGAGGACTCTCTGAAAGTGCTATTATGTTAATGCTAAAGAAGCTCTAGCACTGGGGTACCCAATAGGCCCCTATATCTGTACAATACTGTGTATCATCCAGTCTGTGAAACTGTGGGCTCAGCAAGATGGGAACTGTGTAAGGAATCCACTTACTCTCCATGTGACTTCCTTTTCTCAGACTTCCCCAAGATCTGTACAGAGGAAAAACCCCAGTCTATCATCTGACCACAAGATGAAAGAGAACCAAACCAAGACAGAACATTAAAAAACCCTTCTGAACCAACAACGAGCCTCCCCAGATTCAAATTTTTGCATAATACTGTTCAGGTAAATACTCATATCTTTTTCCTCAAACAACTCTGTCTCACACTTCCTGCCTATGTGAAGCCCAACTGGAAAAAAAAGTTTCTGTTTCATGGAAACCTTCAAGGTTTATATTCAAATTCAGAAAGAAAAAAATCATTGTTGCAAAGTGAATAGGTATTTCCCTTGACAACCTAACCTGGTGATTAGAAAATTCATCTGGGAGGTGGGAGGTCCATATTCAATCATTTCTTCTCTCTGATTTAAAGAACTGGCAACTTCTATCTCCCACATAATTTCTCCAAGCATAAGGCTCACTCTCTAGCACCAAATTCTGACAAAGTCCAACTTAGCACCATTTGTTGCTTCCCCTAATGATTAAGGAATTGCCTAAGTGGCACTATCAAATATAATTTGCATTGCATTTTTATGGTAAGCCATCTGCATCTTCTGCTCTGGCAGAATTATGTAATAAATTATAGGACTATCACTTTCTGTGACATGCAAAAAATGACAACAAATAACAGCAGTGTATTTTGCAAAAAGATTTTGTTTCTGTGAATGTTGTGGTAGAAGACAGGTAAACATTTCTTTGGTTTGCCTTCCTTCCAGCAGCATTAATAATGTTCCAGCTACTATGGCAGATCCAGTAAAACCAGTAAAAGAAAATTTGTTTTCCTGTATTTCAATTTCTTTTTATCCAGCTTGTTCAGTAGGGATGTACCAAAAAATGAAATAAAACTGAATAAATAAGGCAGAAGCTGCAAACAGCAAGGTCCCAAGAGACACCAAGTTCAGTTAAATTTTCTTTAAGAAAATGTATTCCTGGCAGTATTCTTCCCAGCCTCAGGCAAGAGCTTTCCTGATTTTAAAATGTTTAACTCCAGTGAGCAAGATGAAGGTATTGCATCAAATTTACCTCCTGTTAAGTATAAATTGGACTGAAACTTGAAACAACGGTCATACTTTTGAGCAAACTGAAACTCTTCGGTAATTTTACATAGAGAAAGATATTTCTTTGGCAGTTCTTGACTTTTTTTTTTTTTTCAGGCTCTTTTGTATCTCCTTTCTTTGAGCTGTTTCTCATAAAATTAGTTGTTTCCATGTCAGACCCCTTTTTCCTATTTTTTTCCTACTACTGCTTATCTTTTAAGGTATTGAATTTGTCCTGATAATGTTATATGACTATTTTGGTTTTTTTTATTGTAACTGTAGAGTCTAATGCTATTTGCTGGTTTTTACTTATTTATTATTTCTTTTTTGTTTGTTTGTTTGCTTTCAGGGTTACAAAAACAAATTGAAAGAATGAACGTTAGAGACCCAAAAACTCGGGGAGGGGTGGGTTGATTGGTTTGTTTTAATAACTCTTTGTTTTTAAGGACCTCATCCATATATTTCAAACATTGTATCACAATTTCAAGTTGAATTTCAACTCAAGCTTCTAGCTTTTAGCTTTCACTCGTTACTGACACATGTACGCTTCCGGACCCATTTGTCTAATCATGATCTCCCCTCAGCCCTCAGAGTTTCACAGACTTTTCAGTTTGTCAAAATACTTCTAAGTTAGTCAACTTCCAGTCATTCACATAACACACAGTCCAGGAGTGTATCCCAGCTCCCAGGTGTGTGTATATGCCCTGGCTCTAACACAGCAATATCTAGGTGCACCCCATCATCTCTAAGCTCTCCATACCCACCTCTCCAGCACCTGGTTTTCTTGGAAAGAGAACGAAGCTGTGTTTTTCTCTCGCTGACTTCTCAGTATAGACAACATATGGCTCAAAACTGTGAGGCAATCTGCTCAGAGTCTGGATGCACTCTCAGCTCTAACTCAATACAGCATTTCATGTGGACTTTCTATGAGCACAATTCTTTGGGGACAGCACAGAGAGATAGCCCCTGTTCATATCACCTACGGCCACTGCAAGCCTGGTTCGATCAGCTTGAATAGATTTTCGTTTGTACAAAGGAAGAGGGGAAATCATTTGCATCTTCCTTTGCCCATCTATACGCAGCTAATCATAACCCAGTCTCCTATCTGCAATTCTTTGAGCTGTGTATGTGAAAGGAAACATGAAATTTTGTCCCCCCTGGACAAATTAAATCAATTCCCCTATCATGCACTAGTGCTAAGGCACTGCCATCTAGTGTGGGAAATCAATATAACAGAGAAAAAAGAATAGAGTATTTTCAACATGGCAGATGAAATTCTATCAGCTTCCACCAAACGTTTTTAAACCTACACATCATATTTATAACATTAGTCATTCTACTTTATGAAAACACACATAAACCCTCTCTTTTGCAGGAAACTCCCCGACTTGATAGACTGCAATGGCTTCCATTAGATTGGACTGTGTCACGTCAAAAGGGCTCAGCAGAGTCCTCTGCCCCAGTAGCCTCATTTGAAGTAACTCTGTGAAACTAAAAATAAAATTCTACAGTATTTAACACCAGGGATCTCTTTGTAGAAAAGAGCTTTTTCTTAATTACCACTTGTTTTATTGCAAATTTACAATTTCAAGACTTGGGGGTTGGACTAGATGATCTCCAGAGGTCCCTTCCAACCCCATATCATTCTGAGATTCTGTGACTTTATTCTCTAATTCACATTATATGGAAAACATTGCAACAGTCAGTCTGCAGGACCAGAAAATCAGGAATTTTTGAGTTTTGCCTCTGCTTCTGTACTAGCTTAAGAATGTCTCTTGTCTTCCAAGAACATTCCTGCCCATACAGTCCCAAGTTTCCATGGTTGTGTGTCCTGTGCAATTACCTACAATTGGCCAATGAACACGCAAAGGATCTGAGCTGTTTCCTTTGGACCAACTTTGCACAGATGAAGTGAAGTGAGATGACGTGAGCCAATGGACCAGAGATATAGGAATTTTACAAAACTTCCAGAGCTGTCATTAAAACCAATGACTATAAACACCTTTATTATTATTACTTATTTTCTACAACTTGCCGTAATCTCTGTACTACCTCTGTGCTAATCAAGGCTTTTAAGTACCCAAGTAAGACCGTAGTCTACTTCTTTCCAGAATTGTAGCAACAGCATCATATATTATTTGGCTGGTGTAAATATTCTTTACCAAGCTCGTCACAACAAAGCTCTGTTTAGAACATAAACTGTATCAATGACTCGGAAGGTCCATAAAGCAAGATTCTGCACCCTGATAAAAACACGGTCATTTTTATCTCCAATAATGCTGGAGAAACACTGCTAATCTGGAGAACAAAGCAGTTAAAAGAAAATAGCTTTATGTGACAGCGAGAGTACTTTCCTAGCCAATAAGGATTGGAACAATCCTAACAATCTTAAAAGAGAAACATATAAAGGGAAAATCCTATTTAAAAAGGAGAACTAGAAAGAAATCTACACAAAAAGAAAAGTTATTTTACTATAATCTTCTATACTTGATAACAGAATTCTTATGTATTTGATGTAGGATTTAGCACTACATAAAATGATTACTAAATCAATATTTATATTTTGGTAACTGCATATACCCCGGATCTTTACGTATACATATTAAATCACTGAACTGAATGCTAAGACTTCAAGAAGCTTTGAACCAAGATGAAACAAACAGTTCTTAGTTTGTGCAAAATAATTTAGGAATTATTTTGTATTTCAAGTCATACTGCAAAACAAACAATTTCAACTTATTAAACATTCTAATAATCGCACGGATCACTGAGGTATTTGTTTAACTTAAAAAAAATTGTACAAAATAATGACAATTATATATGATATGCCAATACCATTCTGAATTGTATTGGTACAACCATCTCTTTCATGGATGTTATAAAAAAGAAAAAAAGTATCTTGCCAAGTATTCAAAGCCTGTCAATAGCATCTTAGGGAAAATAACTTTCTGTAAAAAAACATTATTTATGGGCCTCCCAAAATATCATAATGTGACTCAGTTACAATACTGAACCAGGATATTCCAAACTAGCTAATGTCTTTTCTTTAAATACTTAGATTGCTAAACATAAAAAGATAAATATACACACATTATATATGGTACATAGATTTAAGATTACGATATATTAGATTTAAGAAATATTTGAGAATACAGTGTTGCTAAATTGCTAAAAACCCTCAATTCCAATGGTAGTCTAAAATAAGGGTGGAAAGAGGGTGCTGAAAAGACATTAAAAACAGCACAGCAGATACTAGGCTCCTGATTCAAATGATCATACATGAATTTCAGGCTTCAACTTTTACAATATAAAGCAATTACCTGGCCCTCAAGGTTGTGAATAAAAGCTTGAAGCTCATGACATAGCCATAAGCAGAGTTATGAGACCAATTAATGTCTGGAGAAGAAGCTCAAAGAAGTCCAGAAATTACGAGGCTGCCCATGCAAATCACAGAGGAGCTAAGCTCCACGGTCCACTGCTTCTAGGTGACTGCACCAGCTTAGATGGAGAAGAAGGGATGTGCTGAAACCCTATGGCTGCTGTTCCTCAGGATCCCTTCCTCCCCTCTCTAGGGAAGCCATAGCCACCACTCTCCCAGAAGCAAAATACAGACAAGCTGCAGGGTTTTGAATACAGTGTCACGTAAGTTCTGTATCAGATTCAGTGTGGACATAAAGAGACAGACTAGTTAACACCATCAAGACATCCAAACCTCCTCCAAGTGGATGTAAATGAGCTCATAACAAGGAATTAGTATCAATATGCCTGATCCCTCCATCACCATGAACACCAGTGTAAATAGATTGCACTTTAACAACACGTGCCCTGCCCAGGAGAATAACTTTAGAGAAGAAAACATATTACCAGGCAAAAATGACAGAATTTCATTAACATCAGAAGTGTTTTGACAATCTACAACTGACATAAGACCTGTCTCAAAATCTTTTTATTACACTGCTTCTCTTTGAATATATATGTATATTTATCTATTAGGTGTCAATCAATGCAAGCAATACTTCTATTTTAGTTTGTTGTCACAAGAGAATTTTTAAACAATAGAAGATTCTCTAGACACATCATTTCAGCAATCTTTTTGGTAATGTGGGAAAAGCAAGAGGTATGTTCAGCACTTTTGGTATAATCCTAGTAATCCTATAATTACTAATGCCTTATGTTCCATTCATGTATTAACATTTCAAGAAGAAAAAAACTCAAATTTTTTAAATATCCTAATAATTAACTATCTTCCTATTATGTCATGCATTCATTCAGCAATTAACTAGTAAAAAGTAATTCAGCATTGTTCATGTTTACTTTATAGGAGCTTTTTTTTAAGTTTTCCAGGCTACCAGAAAAATTCTGCTCAGAATTTTTGCAGTTGCTACGTAAACTGATTCAAGCTATGCTGGGGGAAAAATACAGAGCCTGAAAAGCTCAAGCAAAAGAATATGTCACATTAAAGAAACTCAACACTGATGAAAAATATCAAAATGGGGAAAAACCCAAAGAAATAAAAGGTAGTCTGACACCTTTGTGACACACAGCACCTATAGTATCTGTCTAGAGAATGAGAATAAAATGGTTAGAGGTCCAAATGACAGTGATTCGCTAAATTTTTGATACTCTTTCTACAGGCAATATGTCATCAACAACCACAGTATGCTACCCAAAATTAATTTTTAACATTTTTTCAGATGCTTTCTTATCTGTAGCCTATTTAACATTCTATGGCTTTGAATTTGGGCCAGAAAGTACTGTAAGAAACTTCCTCCTGACACATTTGTTTCAATTTTACTACAAGTAGGACACACAAAACTAAGTAAACACATAACATAAAGTTAAGGCTTTGAAGCTCATGGTTTTCACAATGATCAGAATTTACAGCTCTCTAGCACATACTTAATTCACCTGCAGTAGTTTACTCTTCCTTTCCTGGGAAGTGATTTCAAATAGCCAATGCCAAGTTAAATCACATCAGAGAGAGAATCACAGGAGGTCTCTAGTCTAACCCCCTGCTCAAAAGCATGGTCAGCTACAAGGTCAGACCAGGTTATCGGGGCTTGATCCAGCCCAGTCTTAAAATTATCTCCAAGGATGGACAATGTGCACGGCATCACAGCACAGCCTGTTCCCACACCTCACTGCCTTAATGCGGGAAGTGTTTTTCCTTTTATCAAGGAACTTGTAAATCTATTAAGAAGCTGGAAAGCAGAGTGTGTTATACAGCCACCACATGTAACATTTAATAGTCTTAATTTACTGATCCACAGTCCAACACCACACAGCTGCTTCAATAGAAATTATGGCAACCCACTCTGAACCAACAGTAATTATCCAATAACTTGCAATACTCTTCCTATATGACTGCTTGATAATACAGTAAATAGCTCTTACCACTATTGTTTTCACTGTTGTAAACTGATTTAATTGAGCAAACTAATGACTAAGAGTTGTTAACCACTGCTAGAAATCACGGTGAACTTGGGTAAAATGTCAATTTCTGTACTGCTAAACCTCTAAAATAACCACAAGATAAGGAAGAAACAAAACAAGTGCAGCTTATTGCCAGTCACAGAGATGACAAAAAGAACTATATTTTCCAAACCAGCAGCCTAGATTTAAATTTGTCAATCCCTGATGCTTGCCCAATAATCAAAGTGCAGATGGAAATTCTCACTGAACTTGGCCAGATTTTCTGAAAATACAGTTGAGATTGCAAGCAAGATTGGTTTGGAGGTCAGTTTTAGACTCGTATTATTCTCAAATGTGATTCGTTATATGGTTCATTAAAACAGATAACTATTTTTGCTACTAGCCTCACTATTGATGATAGAGTATAACCCTGATTCCAAAAACACTGTGTTAAAGTGTTTAAAAAATAGATAGTGCACCTTCTCAAACTTCAGAATAATTTTACTGTTTTCAGAAAGTGTAGCTAAGCAACCCTCCATTTTACGCAACCTAAGTGTGACAATATAGAAAGGTTTGCATATAGTCACGTCATTAAAAAATAATTATAAATTAAGCATTTTTACATAGTCTAAAAAGCAAACCGTTCTTTTCCATTGTGTTTTCTTCCAGGTTACCAACTGTTTCTAACAGGTGCTTTTTTCCTCCTCCACATTTTGCAGCCAAATTTAAAGAATATTTGGATTAGCTGTATTAAATTGAAAGTTACTATTAAATTTACACCGCTTCAGCCACATGGTGCAGAAAGACAAATACTATGTCATGTGTGCCACCAAATAAATATTAGTTAGATGCCACTCTTGCCTTACTGGTGTCTTTGACCAAGAACTCCTTGCTTTTCCTGTATAAATATAACTCAATACATTATTTATCATGCATTTTATGTTACAAAAAGTTCATACAACCATGGAAAAAGACCCCACCCTGAATCATTGCTCTGGTATTTTGAGTCCCTGACACTGACCAGTGACTACGGCACCTGGCCCAAGGGTCCTTGGAGAACATGGTCACCACAGCTCCAGGTCCCGAGGCAGCACCTCCAAGCTGTACTGGCCCTGACAGACCCTATGGGGCTCCTCACACACTGCCCAGGTCGACATTTCAGCTTCTGTCAGTCCCCAAGGCCCCAGCGAGGCCAGTCTCCATCTCCCCTCAGCCCTGCCCAGCCATGGAGCCTGCCACTCCTGGCCCGGCCAAAAGCACCATGAGGTCCACGCTAGATTTTGGCAGGGATGGAGACCATTAGGGTTCACTCTTAAGGCCCTGTTGTACTTCTCAAACCAGAAAAGCAAAAACTGACTGCTGAAGACATGGGAGTCACACAGGCGGCACAGCTTTTAGTCATCGCATCCACAGCAACGGGATTTAGGGAGAAAGCATTGCCAGAAGTCAGTCACCGGGGATCTGATTAGACAGGCAGCGTTTAACCTAATCTCCTCTACCTCTTCCTTCTGTAATTAAATGTGATCACAGACGCAATTATTTAGGGGTATAATTCCACCAATTTAGACACCAAACTACTTCAGCTGCAGGTGGAAAAGGTAAATATTGAAAGGGCAGGAATAAAAATGTGGGCGTTTTTATGACTGGAGGCTGGACTACTAGGCAGCTAAAAGTCACAGGAAGATATAAACCTAGCAGCTTATGAGGAAAAACTTCAAAAATTTTAATAGTCCTCAAAACATCACATACTGAATAACTGAGACATTTCTGAAAAGTTCTCCCCTTCCATCCTAAAGGATTACAGGATTATTTTGAAGCCAAAGGATATCATTATCTGTTACTCCAGATGTTTTCAGGGGCTGGTAGCAAGAACACAGTCTATATCTGTCTATAATATTTATAAATATTATACTCATTTATTACATCCTCAGAGACAAATCCACAACATGAAGAAATTTCATTGGAAACAGAAAATGATCAGAAATAGAATGTTTTCAAACTATGACAACACTGAAACAGGTAAATATGCACAGCTTTCTGAGGGATTGCCAACGGAGAAAATTAAAGTGTACAACTACTGGGAAAGTAAAAATTCCAAGCAGGATTGAGAATTACAGTGGTCTTAGTTATATTCCTCATGTAGTTTTGGTTTACTCTTTTTAATATGATAAGGCTTATCTACACACACAGATGCTGTCAGTTCCTGCTCTGAAGAAGCAGTAGTCACTCAGAAAGGCAGGTGTGAGATTTGATGCCAAAATTTTGGAATTAGGAGAGGGAAGACACAACCTTACTTGAACAACAGTCCCACTCTATCTTGCATCATAAATAGATGGATTACTTTGTTCTTTCCACACACCCCCTAAAATCCATGTAGCTTCAGCAATATTGATCACACTTTTATTAGGCTACTTTTATTAGCTACATTGGTATTTCTAGAAGGACAGAATGAGTGATATTTATATTCCCAAACACTGGAAAGAGACAAAAATAGGTGAGAAGACAGAAGTAGCCATGCCTCCACTTCATTTCATATCAGCTCAAAAGACAAAGTAGGCATTAACAACAGAAATAATAACAGCTGCCTGAAGAGAACAATAGTGAGAAGTGACTGGCAGGTATTGTGGTTTTAATGATTTGAATAACAAGCAGGACAAAAAAAATCTGATTTAATTATAATTTAGAGATTATGAAAGTAACTGTTTTGCACACAATTTATTTATATAATTGTGCATATATGCAATTCTGGGCCTTTTTTCCTTCTAATATTTAACAAAGACTTTCACATATACCTCAAACATATATAAAATATTCACTGATAAAAAGCTTTTGGAATGATAGTACACTTTTAACAATTTTCGTGGAATACATTGTCATAGTTATAATCTTTACAAGAAGCAACAAACATCTACATTCAACAAAATACATAACAATTTCATTATTAACTTAAGTTGCAGGAGACTGTTTACAACAAAATGTGACAAGAGTCCCTGAGCACCGACTCATCTCTCTTTGGGAGTATTTGTTAATACTACTAACAGGTAAAACCCAGTAAGGATGAAAGATAGAAAATAAAAATGCATCCTAAGGTTATTGTTCGTTTATTTAAAAAATAAAATACACTGACTTCTTTCATATCTGAAATCTATCTTTGTGCTGATGCAAAGAGAATGTTTCCGCATGTGTTGTGTATAACACAACTGAGCATATGCTAAGTGAAGTCCTGCAGTATTTAATGTCATTAATAAAAATTACTGACGGTGCTGATTACTCCCTTCAGTTTCTCAACCCACTCCTTGTCCCCCAGAGGGGATGTGCACCACATCAACTTCAATGCATTAGTTATTGTTGCTGTGTACTTGCACTTGCCATTGGGTTGTGGTCTATGGATTCAGTTATTAAAAAATGTTAAATTCCCTTAAAAAATTCACTTAAAGAAAGGGAATACGGTTCTAGTATTCCCTTCAAAAGGAAGTACCATTGTTTTTTTTATTCTATAACTTGTTCTAGTATTCTTTATGCCTGTCATTGGAACAGAAAACAGGTCAGAGAGCATGACTGGAGCAGCAGAGAGCAAACCTGACGTGCGCACAGCCCAGAGGCGGTGGCAACCACCCGGAGGCAGCGGCAGTTCCCTGGAGGCACCAGCCCTTGTGTCCTCGAATCCTTTGCTCAAAGCCCCTGCTACAGCCTTCAGGGGAGCAACGAGAAAGGAGCAACAACTAAATTTTGACCCAGCTACTCCCAGCTGCAAACTGTTGATGAAGGAATCATTACAGCACCAGCTGTAACAGAGCAGTCCTGATGTTGCTTACGGCCAGGAATAGAATGGGTACACATGCTGCACCCTACCTTTGAATCCCATTTTGAGCAACTTTGGGAAAGACAGTATCAAGATAGAAGTCGTTCCATAAAGAAGAAATAATATTTTCATAAACTTTTTAAAAGCATTCTATTTACCTTGTTGCTAGAACCATGAAACTCTCAATAATGTCACTGTGATATTTACATATGTGTGGTGAAGTCCTGAAATTATTTAGAGATGGGATGATATAACTGGAGTAACACCTCACAGCAAGACGCACTCCTTAATTTAAATAAGTCTTCTGTCAAAATACAACAAACATGGCAAGTTTTGTTACCACAATCTGATAAAATACAACCAAAATGGAATGCCATTCGTTTCTACAAATGCCACGAAAATAACAAAACATCACTGCTTACCTCCTGCCAGGATTTTGTGTACTAGGAACAGTTATGACACCAAATAATCACTCATGTGGTTGAAATTTCACTTTTATGTGGAAGACTAGCCCACGAATATCTGCGGATTCAGTCCCAGTGAAGGTCTACCTTGCAGCTGTGAATGGAACTTGAGTATGAGTTTCACACACTCTTAGTCACTATTTATACTATTAATCCCATTTAGGTCAAAGAAAAAAAGAAAATGAATGCTCGAGCAGCCCAGGATGGCATGACATGGGTGTGCACCACCTTACATGCTTTCCTTCTTTGCCCGTCTTGGTCTCTGGCTCACCAAAGATCAATGAATCATAGAATCACCGAGGTTGAAACAGACTTTCAGATCATCAAGTCCAACCATCAACCTAACACTTACAAAAAACAGCACTAAACCGTATCACCTGTCTTTTAAATACCTCCAGGGATGACGAACCCACTTCCCTGGGCAGACTGTTCCAATACTTGGTAACCCTTTCTGTGTAAAAATTTTTCCTCATATCCAATCTAAACCTGCTCTGGTGCAACTTGCGGCTATTTCCTCTTTTCCTGTCCCTTGTTACTTGGGAGAGAAGACCAAGCCCCACCTCGCTATAACCTCCTTTTGGACAGTTGTAAAGAGCAAGGTCTCCCCTCAGCCTCCTTTTCTCCAGGCTGAACACCCCCAGCTCCCTCAGCCACTCCTCAGAAGACTTGCTCTCCAGACCCTTCACCAGCTTCGTTGCCCTTCTTTGGACCCGCTCCAGCACCTCAATGTCTTTCTTGTATGAGGGGCCCAAAACTGGACACAGCACTTGAAGATCTCACCCTTAAACAGATAAAACAACCAAACATGACCGATTACTTCTGGTCTCTTTGTTCAGGCCATGCTGCTGAAGAGGGCCTTTCTTTCTGCCACTTCTTTCCTCATGCCCGTAGCATTTTACTTTTGACATCCGTGAGAGCTGCCTGAGCAGTTTCTCATTTCTGGAGACTTATGTTTAAATGTGGAACTGTGGCAGAAAGAGGATAATGTGAGAATCGATGAACTCCCTCTTGGTGCAATGCATAGTGAATTTTTGTTTTCCACACAAATTACCATCACAGTATAACAAATTTCATATTTGCTGCAAAGGAGAAAACTAGCAGTGAAATACCAGCCGTATCATGCTGAGAAAGCAAATACATTGCAAAATTTATTTTATTAGCAGCAATGTTTTAATTTTAAATCACGTGCCTGGACTAATAGTGTATGGAAAACTTTTGTAGACATAAATTCTGCACTTGAACAGCAGATAACTAGAAGTTCATGTTGACAATAAAGAAAAAATAAAATATGATTTGCTCATCCTACTGTGGAAAAGTAAACATTTCCCTGCAACTACTACCATAAATCTAAAAAATGTATGAAGTGATCTGACACCAAGAAGCAGTTTTCCTGCAAAATATTACAGATCCAGCAAAGTCAGCTTCTCCAGTGCTATAACTTTGTTCCCAAGTAATCCACAAAAAATACAAGTCTGGGATAATATAAAAACCAGTGTGTTTGCCATTTCCCTGACACCAAGAATAACAGCTTCTTGTATAAAGGTGCTTATTGCTTATCTAGTATTGATCCTGGTATATAATATCTAGGGTAGTTGATTTTCTCAGTTAATCTCTAACTTTGACTTTTAAAATACTGTACAACAGGTCCAATCCTCAGCTCTACAGTAATTAAAAATATAATTTCATTATAGTAAAAGCAGAGACTGGATATAATGACTAAAATCTGATCTCAAATCATTGTATTGAGTCTTGCATATTTCTACTGAAGCACAAGAAAAGTCAAAAGCTTCCTGGCACAGCTTTTCACTGCAGCAGTGTCTTTACACCAGCTGTAGAGGAATGCAGCTTGCTTTCGCTATTTATTTATTAAAAAGCTAAAATTGCTCAAACTTCTTTTTAATCTCACATTTTAAAAACCTTGCTCAAGCTGAGTCTTTTGGCTGAAGTGATGACTGAAGTCAAGAGTACCAGTTTCAGTAGTCTGGATTATCACACATTATGTCAAGTGGTGGCATAAGAAAGATATTCTCATATTAGTAATTTATGAGAGTACACTTTGATTCATCCTGTTAGGTTCAGGGATATATATTTTGGAGGAATGACAAGATTAAAAGTAGTCCGTTATTTATTTATTTTTAAACTGTATTAGAGGTGAGCTGGAATCATAAAGCAGAATATCCTGAAGTTTCATGTCAGTTTTCCAGAGTCACAGGACTGCCTACAGAATCTCTCTTTGAAGGGTTTTGCTCAGTCGTCCTACCAGAACCAACATTCCTAGAACTCGAAACCTTAAGAAACCTGCAGCTTTTCTAAATTGGGGTTGTGATACTGGCTTAATCCTTCACGTCTGCATGTACCACCAAAAATTTGTATTCTAATCTTTGAGGCTCTGCTTCAAACCCAAAGGAAGTTACCCAACTTCACTTCAACGTTCCACAGAGACACAACACCCCTGTTTTACTCTCCCTTCTCTCCTCAGCCCAGCATGTTTCAGACATATTTGTTCCATATAAAATAGCACAGACACACTCCACGTAGCAAAAACTCCACCAGATCAGCAGTGATGGATGGAGAGCAGCTTGGCATAGTCACAGAAACCATCTGCAGGATGGCTTTCATACCACAGACCCCTCAGAAGAGCAATTTAGGGTTATCTGCCAACCCTCCCATCCCCTCACTGTCCCAGTGGGATGTTGAACTGGATTTGGCATTCACAGAGCAACTAACATCTCAAAGTATTTTACATACATGTTTGTTCCCCATGTTTCAAGTTGTTACCTTCTGGTTTTTTTCTCCTTTTCATTGCAAAGACACAGACAATGTTGTTTGGAGTTTTTTGGTGTTGTGGATATGGTTTTGTGTCTATAGGTTCGGTGGTGGTGTTTTGATTGAGTTTGGGGGGTGAGGAGGTTTTTTTTTTCCAAAACACCATATTGTTTCCTAAAAGTTAATTTCTTCCACCTGCTTATTCCCCACTGATTACAAAATTATTATCACTTGTTTTTGAGAATTTACACAGCAACCAATATAATCTCAGAGTGCTGTGACTTCAAGTGGAAAATAAGCACCATAAATTCATGCAAATGTCACCTGTTACAAACAAAACCAAGACAAAAAGAAATTGTCACATGTGAAACACCTGTGTGAGAATAGAATACATGTCAAAGTTTTTCATTAAATATTACTGCATTCTTCTTACAATAAACAGGTCAGCTCAGCACAGAAAGCTTCCAGCTGAGCACGACACTCTCAACGTCCATAAGTCAGATTGTGTAGCAGATGCTAAATGTAAAAGCCATTAAGACCAATTAGATTCTACAGAAGGAAAAAAAAATAGAAATAGCACGCACAGGCATTACACAACAGGACTGAGAGATACAGTGAAGACAAAAGCTTAAAAATGTAAATCCCACCCTTTCCTCACAAAAGGACCAGCTAACAGAAGGTATTTTATGTTGCCTGCAGCCACAAGAAACAAGGTCTCCCGGCCCCTTGGTCTCCCGGCCCCTTGGTCTCCTGGCCCCTTGGTCTCCTGGCTCCAGCTAGAAGCAACATCTCTGAAGGCTTTTTACAAAATTATTTGTAAAAACATTAATTTTACATTGAACATTATTCCAAAATTACCAAACCTACTGCACACCAGCAGGTAATTATTCAGGGTCCTCTATGGCAGTCTGAAACTAAGCAGTCAAAGAGTTTGAGCCTCTTTCCCAAACTGCATATGAATTTTCATGTCGTGTTAACTGACCCAAGTCATCCTCAAAAAAAGAGGAGTTTGTGGTACACTCTGGTAGAGCCTTTTCACTACCACAAAAAAAAAAATAAATCAAAAAATCAAAACATACTCCATTTATTGACCATTAGGAGAAGGGATTTGTAATGGACATGGAAGAGACTGAAAAGGCTTAGGACCTTTTCAGTCCTAAGCCACCGATGCAAGGTGCCATTCTGACTGTGTAGTGATTGTGTAGACAAATGAAGCTGTCACTGCATACATGATAGCTCGCACACCACTGGGGGCACAGAGCCGCCTGGTTTTGATAGGAATTATGCATACTCAGAAGGAAATTCTGTCTCTGTACTTGTCAGGACATGTTGCCAAAGGCTGAAGCATTATTTCACAGTAAGCAGTTTCAAACGACCTCTGGTTCTTCAATCAGAGTTAGTCTGCAACAACTAATCTGCCCCTAGATATTAAGCAATTAACAAATTAATTAAATATATGTGTAGTATCCAAGGTGAATTTCATCCGCTGGAACGTTTATGAATACAAAGTGATTTCCATTTTTTTTAAATGGAGGGTTATTTCAAGTCAAAATACCTACCAAAGTTTGCAAGATATTAGAAACAGACCTGAAATCTGTTCCACAAACCACAGATTAAACCATTGGCCTTCAAACATTCCTTAGTAGCTCTCAGTGAGAAACTCATTCAACTACTAAGGACCCCAACTATTACTAACTACCTACTAACTACCTAAGGAAATGCATGGAATATATTCCCATATATATCCTCATGTATTTTTAGTGCTCATAGTGCTATCTACCACTACTAGAAAACAGATTTGACCATAAATCCTCAGAAAAAATGGTGAAAGAGAAGTTTGTGTGGCTGCTACAGAACTACAGACCAGTATCTAATACAGTTGCTGGTTCCAGAGGTTCGTGCTGCAAGTAACAAATGCAAATGCAGGCAGGGCTTTTTCCAATGGAACATAAAACTAGGTTTCTTCTCTGCTAGCACCAAATTAAGTCCCAGGTGCTGGCCAAAACTGGAATAGGCTCCACAAAGTTTTTTGTCTTGATATTTTTGTCTGTAAGGCACAGTCCAGTTGGACTTTCACCATGAGAGCTCAGCAACCATCCAAACTGTTTCCTTTCTGGTGTTCATGGGGACATGTGGAAAGGAATAAATTGAAAACTGACTGCTCTTTCTCCTTGTGTATTAAGATTTGTTTGTGAGTATGGAAGGAATATGATCCTGGCTAATGCTGCTGGAGAGCCTACAGCCAGTAACCCTGACTACCCTTCCAACCCCTGGTGCAGAGCACTGAGGCTTCCAAGGTTCAAGGTTTCTTCTCCCTTTGGTGGACTCCTGTGCAGCAGTCCAGCAAAGCAATGTCAGTCCATCCAGGGCATTTAATAGTAATAATAATAGTAAAGTACTGTGTTATCAATGGTCTCCATCAATTGGAGAGTTAGTCAGTTTCAAAGAAAAAAAAAAAAAAACACCACCAAACCCCACAAAAAAACCCTAAAACCCTAAAGCATTACTTCAGGCATTGGGTTTTGCTTGTTTCTCTTCATGTTTTGGTGATTTTTCAAGTTTTGTCTCCATGTAGCTATGTTTCAGAAAAATCTATCTAATCATATAGAAATGTATAAAATTGTTAAACAAAGGAGGTTGCTAAATGGATAACGAGCAACCAAAATTAAAATATGTGCTTCATCTTTTCAGCCTACTTTTATCTCGGCCATTTTTTGCACTCTGAAGTAAAAAAAAAAAAAAGAGACAAAACAAAAGACCACACACCCAAAAACATTAGGCAACAACATAAATTTTCTGTTAAGTGTATATATTTAAGTAATTAACTGTTTTACTTTTCACAACATTGTAAGCTGTAAGACTAAAAATCAAAAAATCATGATGTACGACATCCAATTCAATTCATCCCTGGCATTATTCCATGTAAATCAGTGGTATTACACCAGGGATTAATTTGGAACACTGATCTGAATTAGAGCACCGTTCCATAGAGCAACCTCGTCGTAACCCACACATAAAAAAAAAATAGCCCAAAACATTATGAGCATCACGAATGCACACAGATAATTATGCACCTACAAATCCATTTCCGAGCAAACAGAACAGACTGGTTTGTAGTCTTGATACTAACACTAAGGAATTTCTACTATCTAGAAAATCAGTACGTCCATTTTTCTCAGAAAGGAGATTTAATAATCACGTAAAATACTTGGTAAAAGTCCACCCAGGAGAAGGTAAAGCTCCTCTACGGCTCAGGTTTTGCATTTCCTAACGAAGCGCGACCAGCGATAGGTTACGCAATGAATCTTCCAAAACTGCTCGAATGGAGTTTTGGAGATTGATCTGACGTACTTAATCCTGCTCAGCAAAGGGTCGTCATCACCTACATCACACACAGCAATGTGAACCCTTTAATTGATAGCTCTTCTCCCAGCAGAAGACCATTCACATTTCCCTCTTAAATACCATGCCTTAGGTCCACTTTTGCATGCAAGACGGGTTGCTTCTGTTTCGCTGCCCAACTGGTGAAGTTAGTTAGAGGCTGTGTCTCCCACCCCACCCCAGGGGCAGGCAGATGCTCCACCAAAGCCTCCCTCCTGAGCTCCGGGAGCCTTGAGAGCAGGCAGAGACCAGGCAGTGGAGAAGACCTCTCTCTCCCGCACATCTGTAACGGGTAAGGCTGCCTCTGCCTTTCAAAGACAAATCTCCGCCAGGGGCCGGTTGTTCTCCATCCAGCTGCGGCTTCATTACCCGAAACCGCTGCCCAGGCAGTGCCCTACATAGCACTACACACTCTGCCAGATTGAAACCCATTCGTCATGGCTCCATTTTCCCGTTCGCGAGTGAGCTGGAACCTTTAAGGCTCCCCACGGCACATCCCACCAGCAAAGTTGCTTGAGAGCTGCGTGCTGGCTACGGGGCGCTTTATTATTGTTGGTGTTTTTTTTTTTTTTCCTTCCCACTTTTTTTTCTTTTTGTTTTGTTTCCCACCTCGCAGCCAGGCACTTTCTGGCTCCCCGGGAAGTTGGCTGTGCCCTCGCCTCCCCTCTCCCTCCCGGGGACGGTGCCCAGGCGCAGTGCGCTCATTTGGCAAGGAAAGGCGGCCATAAAATATTTCAACCCCGCTTTGCCCGGGGCTCCGCCGTTCGGGGCTCCGCCGTTCCCGGCCCCGCACCGCAGCTCCCCAACCCTCCGCCGCGGAACCAGCGCGGAGCCCCCACCTCATCCGCATCCCCGGCCCGGGACCTTCCCACAGCCCCCCCCCCTCCATCCGCCGCAGCCCCACTCGGGAGACCCCGACACGGGGCAGGCGGTGCGGGGAGAGGGGGGGGGTCCCCACACACACCCCCGGCACCAAAAGCGGGGTGCGGGAATGAGGGGGTGGGGGGGCAGCCCCCGATTGCTGCAAGGAGTGAGGAGAGCCGCTCCGGACGGGGCATTTGGCAGCCCTCCCTTCCACTCCCCCCCTCCAAAAATAAAATGTGAACTATGGCGGCGGCAGCGCCGCGGAAGGGGATAAAGGGGGCAGCCCCCCGATTTCTCTCCAGCTACAGGTTGTTTTGGGACAGCGAGGGTCAGAGTGCCGGGGGTGGGGGGTGGTGTTGTGTGTGCAGATGTACTTTTAACTGCACCCCCCGGGGACGGGGACCGTGGCGGGGATAGGGGGGTGGTGGGGATGTCATCACTTACTGAAGAAGATGTA
Organism: Scolopax mira; assembly: GCA_004320125.1. Lineage (NCBI taxonomy): Eukaryota > Metazoa > Chordata > Aves > Charadriiformes > Scolopacidae > Scolopax > Scolopax mira. The sequence continues at coordinate 60,827 of BJBW01006281.1, forward strand.
CTCGGTGTAGCTGCTCCAGATCTTGTCGTCCCTGTACTGGTTGATGAAGGCGGCGGTGCCGGTGGAGTTGCAAGCCACCATGTGGAAGCCCGCCTCGGAGAGCCGGTCGAAGGCTTGCTCCAGGTAGGTGAACTTGAGGTAGAAGCGGGAGGTGTACTTCTCGGGGGGGCGGTCGGGGTCGCGGCTCTCGTTGAGCGTCTCCCCGAAGACCTCCTTGGCCAGGGCGATCCTGCCGCACACCATGATGCGGGCGACGCGGCGGAACTTGGCGTCCGCCTGGTTGTCCCGCACCGTGGTGTAGGAGCCGCGGTAGCCCACGGTGAGGAAGCCCGAGCGCTTGTCCAGCGCCGCCCGCTGCAGCCGGTCGCTGCTGCCCTGCGAGTTGCTGTCCTCCAGGTCGCTCTGGCAGCCCTCGTCGTTCAGCGAGCTCTGCTTGGTGACCTTGGGCGACAGCAGCTTCACCAGGTCGCCCAGCTGGAAGTACTCGGCCTCCCGCAGGAGCCGCTCCTTCTCGGGGAAGTGCTCGGGCAGCGCCAGCTGCTTGTCCCGCAGGTAATCCAGCACGTACCTGAAGAGGAAGCCGTCGCGGTCGATGAAGAAGCGCGCCCGGCTGTCCCTGGGCAGCTGGCGACTGGCCGCCGGGCCACCCCGGCAAGGGGAGAACATGGTGGCCAGCGTGCTGTCCGGGACGCTGAGCAGCGTGGAGTGCCTCGTCACGTACACCTGGCCCCCCACGTTCAGCTCCACCACCTCGGGGAACGGCGAGCCCGACGGCCCCGACACCATGTCGCTGATGGGCAGGATGCTGCTGCCGCCCGCCTCCTTCAAAGCCATGGCTGCGAGCGGGCGGCCGCGAAGGAGGGTCTCCCTCCTAAAAAAGCCGGCCTCCCTCTCTCCCTCCCCCCCCTCCACCCACCCCACCCTTCCTCCCTCCTCCTCCTCTCCTCCTCCTCCTCCTCCTCCTTCTTTTCCTCCTCCTCCTCCTTCCCCCGCCGCGCCCGGAAG